>JAVKPL010014700.1:0-90143 GCA_032173675.1 Gastrolobium villosum
ACCAGAGAATGATGAACAAGATTTTTGAAGATCAGTTGGGAAAGAATGTCGAGGTCTACATTGATGATATGATTGTCAAATCTTTTTGTGCGGCAATGCACATTAAGGATTTGGAACAAACTTTTAACAAACTCAGAACCTACAGCATACGCCTTAACCCGGCCAAATGCGCATTTGGCATTTACAGCAGGCAAATTCTCAGGGTACGTGTAAACTCACCGGGGAATAGAAGCAAATCCTGAAAAGTGTAGAGCAATTCTGGATATGAAGGAGCCCCAAAATAAAAAAGAAGTACAACAACTGACGGGCAGAATCGCGGCATTAACGCGTTTTCTTCCCAAGTCGGCGGAAAAGGCCCTCCCATTCTTCAAACTACTAAAAAAGGAAGCAACAGCGGATTTGAACCCGGAATGCCAACAGGCATTCGCTAAATTGAAGCAATGCTTATCAACCCCACCGATATTGACCAAACCCGATTTAGGAGACATTTTGACCTTATACTTAGCTGTGGGGAGGAGCAGTCAGTGCAGTCCTAATCAAGGAGACAGAGGGAGAGCCCGAAGCCAATTTACTTCATCAGCAGGGCGCTGCCGAAGCGAATTACGATATCAAAAGTTGGAAAAAGTCCCATATGCATTGCTAATTACAGCAAGGAGATTGCGACCCTGCTTCACCAGGGACATCGAGTCCGGTCCGCACCGACCAGCCGGTCAGACAGGTGTTCCATAAACCAGACTTGGGCCGGAAGGATGGCAAGTTGGGGCAATTCAGCTAAGTGAATTCGACATTAGTTATGAAAGTCGGAAGGCTATTAAGTCACAAGCTTTGGCCGACTTCATAATGGAAATGACGTCATCGCACCAGGAACAACACCAAACCGGCAGAACTTGGAAAGTCTTTGTTGATGGATCTTCTAACCAAAAGGGGAGTGGCGCTGGTATCATTCTCGAAAGCCCAGACGGAATCACCATAGAGCACTCGCTAAAGTTAAACTTTCCAACGTCAAACAATCAAGCTGAGTATGAGGCTCTAATAGCTGGGTTATCCCAGGTTAAAGATCACGGAGCCATTCACGTGATGGTGTTCACTGACTCCCAGTTAGTCGCATCACAAATAGATGGCAAATACCAAGCAAAAGGACCTTTGATGGTAAAATACTTGCAGAAAGTAAGAGAATTGATGGCCAACTTCAACACAGCCCAGGTCAAGCACATACCGCGGGAAGAAAATGGCCGAGCTGATATATTATCCAAACTGGCCAGTACAAAAAATCCAGGAAACCACAGGACGGTAATACAGCAAAATATGCCCAACCCGAGTTGCGTCATGATGATCACCGCTATGACAGATTGGCGGCACCCTATCATCGAGTACCTGGAACAAGGTACGAAACCAGAGGACATTCTGGAAGCTCGGAAACTCATTCGAGATGCGACGCACTATACAGTGGTGGATGATCAGCTGTTTCGGAAAGGTTTGCATACCCCAATGCTAAAATGTCTTGGTTATGAAGATGTTGATTACGTATTATCATAAATCCATGAAGGCATCAACGGGCATCATATGGGTGGCAAAGCACTAGCTCGAAAAGCGCTGCGGGCTGGATATTACTGGCCAACTATGGAGAGGGATGCAAAAGAGCATGTGAAAAAATGCGATAGCTGTCAAAAACATGCCAAGCATATCCTCTCCCCACCAGAAGAAATGAGTTACATATCCTCTCCTTGGCCATTCTTCAAATGGGGAATGGACCTCTTAGGACCATTCAAACCGGCTGAAGGACAACTAAGGTGGTTAATTGTGGCAGTAGATTATTTCACAAAATGGATAGAAGCTGAACCAGTAGCTACTATCACCTCTGCCAGAATCCGGAAATTTTTCGAGAAAAGCATAATTTCCAGGTTCGGGATACCAGCTGAATTGGTAACAGACAATGGAACCCAGTTTACGGACAAAAGCTTCCAACAATTGATGCAGGACTTTCACGTCAAGCACCGCTTCGCTTCCGTCGAACACCCACAGTCGAATGGACAGGCTGAGGCAGCTAACAAAATAATTATGGAAGGACTTAGGAAACGTATGAATGACGCCCAAGGAAGCTGGGTTCAACAGTTACATTTCGTTCTATGGGGATACAGAACCAGTACCCAGACTTCAACAGGAGAAACTCCTTTCAGATTGACATATGGCTGTGAGGCTATGATTCCAGTTGAAGTCGGAGAAGCCTCTTGGAGGCGGATGAATGGTATAAGACAGGGCGAGCAGCAAAACAGCAAAATGCTCACCACCGAGTTAGATCTCATTGAGGAAACTCGTATTCTAGCTCATTGTCGAGATATCGCGGCCAAACAACAGATGGCGGCCAAGCATGATAAAAAGGTGCGACCTAGAAGCTTTGAGATCAATGATTTAGTTCTCAGAAGGGCAGACGTTGGTAACCGCAACGCAAAAGAAGGCAAGCTAGCAGCTAATTGGGATGGTCCTTACCGAGTTAGAAGCAAACTCGGAAAAGGAGCATATGTCCTCGAAACAATTGAGGGCAAACCAATTAAAAGAACATGGAACGCGGACAAACTCAAGACATATTATAGTTGAACAATTCTCATCTATTATATAATAAAAGTTATCCTCTACTAGGGACTTTGTTTTAAAGCCAAATATGCTGGCATCTTTATATTACTCGAACAATTAAATAAATGAGGATTTATTTCTTATTTAAGATCTACTCCTATTTGTTATTGATATCGAATTCTCACCAAGTCAGGAGATGCAATCTGCTAACAATGACCCTGATCAGGTCAAAGTTACCTTTCACCCTTTGCCTGCAGAAGGGGATGGGTAGGTGTTACGATTGCTTCTGCCTTGGAAAGCTTCACATAGACATTTTTTGATCTATGTATATGCCGGTTTAGTTTGCATAACGAACCCAAAAATATGCGTCATAAAATAAAATGACAAAATCGGAATCCGTCAAATATGCTCCAACCTTGGCCAGGTTGTTTAAACAAAAATAGCTGACGAAAGTCAAAAGCTAAAAATATTATAAAACTGGATGCACATTTGTGCATGTTCATTACAGGAAAGACTTAAGAAGTCTGGAAATCAAATTTACAAAACCTAGGAAGAAGGGGGGGGACACGTGTTGACCTCTTTGCCTCTCTCTTCCACGGAGCGATCCTCACTAGGGTTGGCCGAGTCACAGGGTGGAGACTCTGGAGGACACCCAACGATAGCACCATTGCTCACATAGGCTTGCGGATGGATGCCACGTATGGAAAACTGCAACCCGGGATTCACAACCCGCAATTGGCTAAGGGCATTCTCAAAAGAACCCGCTATCGCCTTTTCGAGTTCCCCCCTATATGCTTGGGCAAGAGACTCGGATTCCTCCAGCTTTGCCTCCAGATTTTCAAAATTCTGCTTAATAGCCGTCAATGACTTATGATTAAAGTCATGCACAGTTTTAAGGTCCTTGAAATCCTTCTGGGCTTTGGCCAAGGCTTCCCTAGTGGAAGAGAGATCCTCCGTCAGCTTCCCTCCTTCCGTCTTCTCCTTCGTCAGCGCATCCTTGACCTCTTTTAACTCGGTCAGGAGCTTCGACTTCTCAGCCAGGAGTTTTGATTTCTCTCCTTGGCAAGCAGCCAGGTCGTTGTAGGTCTGAAGATAATTTTTCTTCAGAGACAGCAAAGGTCGGACCATACCCGACATCTTCATACAACCAACCTCCATATCTTCCAGCTCTTTGATTTGCGCGGCTGTGAAGGGAGAAGAGTTGAAAAATATCTCTGGCGGGCAGACGGCTTCGCGGAGAGGAGTGGTAAGACCGGATTTCCATAACACATGTTTGGAAATCCCAGCAGAAGGAGGGGGCATGATGACAGCTGGGGTCACTACGGGAGCAGCCGGAATGCTCTTATCCGGTTTTCCCTTGGGCTTTTCAACAGTCTTAGGCTTTTCAGCAGCAGGTTTCTTAGGCTGCTCATCGACAACTTTCCGCTTTTTGCTAGGCGGATCTGCAGCTTTGGCAGCAACTTTGGCAGTAGCACCTCGACTCAAAACAGATAACCAACTAGGTTGGTCAGTTTTCTTACTGCTTTGATCCTCTTGAGCCTGACCCGCCATATCTGGAACTATAAAGCAAGTGTTAGTTACGACAACAAAAGTTTCAGGAGAAAGTTAAAATGCAAAGATGAACATACTTAATTCAAAGTCAAGCTCCTCTTGAGATTTGTAAATCAACGAGGCAACACTGGCAGGCTGTCGGGTTCGCAGGTAACTCCCAATAGCAATAGCCGTGTTGATATCCGAAGGGCTCAACTCGGATTCATTAAAACGGTAACTTGCGGGGGGAAACCGGAAGTGATCAAACGACCAGCATAAAGGGAACTTTCCCTCTACATCCTCAGTCCCGCAGTTATTAAGAAACCACACCTCCTTTTCAGGATGGGAGGAAACTTTGAAAAACTGATCCTTAAAATGTTTAAAGGAGTCAGTATAAACTCGGAATAACCTGCGACCTGGGACTCCGTGAACGGTAACCCATCCCTTCCGTTCAGGAGGTTCGCGACCAGTGCGGCAGGATACAACTTGGAAAAAATAGAAAAAAACACAAACTGACGGGACAAGCGTCAGATACGCGCAAAAACGTTCAAAGGCTTTTACGAAACCCCAGCCATTGGGGTGGAGTTGAGTGGGACATATGTGCAAATGGTTAAGAATTTCCATCTGAAACTTGGTCAGAGGAAATCGAACACCGAGTTGTGTTATCACATCTCGATAAAAAAAGAAAGAGCAGGGCTCATTCTCTGCCCCTCCAGAACACACGGGTTCATCTTCGGAGGGCGGGCAAATATCATAATTTTCCAGTTGCCCAACAGGAAGACCAGCCACGTCATCGGAATTCATTCCAGACGTGGTATTTAAAACCTCATATGTTACCCAGGGGAATTGAGCAACTAGAGAGGAAGGGGGAGACTCGAAACACGACTCGCTCGAACCCGACTCATCTACATCTTCAGGGACACATGCCATTAAAACCTAGAAATGAAAAGCAAACAAAAAGGGTATCAGAAAAGGATGGATATACCTGAAATAAAAGTGCTATCAGATGAATCACTAGATGACGACGAGGATAGGTCAGAAATTGTAATTGGTTCATTAACTCGGCCGGATAAAGGAGTAGGAACTGGAATGCTCCCATGGCGACAACTATCAAGGGTAGAGTCTGCTAAAGAGCTACATCCTTGCTGGACGAGTTGAGAGCTCAGGTAAACACATGAAAAACAAGGGCCATCTTGGGGAACAGGAAGAGAAGGGCGAGAATTCCCAAGGCCTGAACTCATAAATCTGGGACTTTCTGATAAAGGAAGGGAAGGATTGGGTGATGGAACCCGGATAGAATGTGGAACCCGGGATTTGGAGGATACACGGTCTCTTCGACCACGGTCTCCTCGACCACCTTTACGAGGTTTTGAACCACGGTGCCCACGAACCATGGCTTGCCGTTCCTCCTCTGCGGTCCTGGGAATCCCCCAAAGCCAATAACGGGCACCAGGAGGAATTCGTTCTAACAAATTGGAGTTCACGTCAACCTCCTGGACGCACCGCAAAACAGGGAAGGAGGTTTTCTTCCTTCCCATTTTTTGTTAAGGAAATTAAGGTCAGAAGAAATCGCTTCTTTAACAGGAAATCACGTTTCAGAAAAGCGAGGAAGATGTTAAAGCTACGAAGAGAAAGAAAATGCAAGCAGAAGTAAACAAACACAAAATACCTGATTATGGAAGTGCAAATAGATGAAAGGTGCAGCAAATGAAATCACAGTAAACAGCAGGAGCTTAGAAACGGTAGCTGAGCAAATGACAAAGGAATATGACAAAGAAAAATAGAAACTGCAGAATAAAAAGAGCACCACAGGAAGGCCAAAGAGCAGAGATAATATGGTCATTCCAAACACATAGTGGTTTACAAACGCCAAAAACCGCGCGTAACGGGCAAAACAACGTGGGAGTGCTAAAGGCGCAGCCACCCCATCGCCGCAAAAGGCAATGATTCGACACATTAAAATGATGACGCTCATAAATGCGCACGATAAACAAGACTGCATGAAGTAGCTGCAGCACGCAAAGGCACGCGAACCATGACATGTGGCCAGACGTGCATAAAAGAGAGAGATTGACCGAGATCCGAAAAAGAGCCACAAACAAAGCGTAATCGACAAGCCATTCCGGGTTATATCACCCGCATTCTCAGACATCCAGGCAACCCGAAATATCGGATAACCTGGCTGGGGGGCAACTGTTATGGATCTGTACCATGTACCCGGGCTAAATGCCCATATAAGTCGGCCCACTTCAAGAACCCGGTAAGAAGGTCCAAACCGAACGAGCCCATCTCCTCAACCCGGAATGCCCCATCGAATATTCCCCATTCGAATATCTGAAACGGGCTGTAGTTATGGAGACATGATGGCATTACGTAACCTCTGATAACGGCCGACAAAGCTATACGATCCAAAGCGATCAATCAACCCAACAAAGGTTGAACATCTCTGTCCACAGGACAGAACAAGTGTAAAATTCCACAAATAAAAGGGGCAGCACACGCATAGACGATAACAGAACAAAATACACTTCCTGAATTTCAATAGACTCCCCTTTGTTTAAATTTTTTCAGACATAAAGAACTCTTGCACAAACTTTCATACAATTATGTATAGGTCAAATAACAATATCAAGGGAGGTAATGTAATATCATAAACTACAGTGGTTTTTTTTTTCTTTTTACTTATTTACTGACCCTAATTATCTCTTTAAAACAAATTAGTCTCCGGATATTTTCACAAGTTTCAACTCTTTGAGTTAATTATAGAACTAATCCTGAATTGGGACTTAATCACAGTTAATCGGGACTTAATCACAGTTAAAACCTTTTGTCATCCCTCCTCAAAAATTTATTTGGTAGGAATCGAATCAAGGTTCTCTCCCAACTATAATCAACCTGTGTTGCCAACATAGCTAAACGTAGGTGTAATTATAGGTTTTTTGTTTAAGGTTTCATAAAACTCCGGAGAGGTCAATGTAATTCACTCAAGATAGTATCTCATAATCAGTTCAAAGACAACTTTAGAGTTACAACTGAATCCTTACTCTCCCAAGGAACTTTCTTTTCCCTCTGTCAATTTCTACGAATGCCAGAATTGTTCCAGCATTTCTGTAATAAAGATCAAATATTTAGTAAACATGCTACCATAACGTTAATGATACACTTTATACGTTAAAGTTAAAAATAGCACAGCAATACGAGACTAGCCCAACACAAGATAATAACAATATCAATCAGCAGAGTGTAACATCTCATTCCAGAATGTATAATGTTCCAATTTCCACATGTTAAAAAAAGAATTACCTCAGGCTAAAATTCTACATACAATCCATATATTTATATATATGAAGAACACAAAATTAAGAAGAGAACATCAAATTATAAGCATTACAGTTTATTTCAAGAAAAATACTTCTTGCATAAAACTCACTCACATAAAAGTGATCGGGTCCCATGATGGAAAAGAAGAAATATTGAACCCTTAAGAAAATCACGAAGCCTTAATTTATCAAATAAGAGAACTGCTACTCATGATGATATTAACAACTATGACAACAGCTTGGACCTTTATTCAATGATATAATTAACCTTGACTCAGAAAGTCAAATGACCAAAACAATAAAGCATTCACTGAAATTGAGCTTAGAAGCCACACCATCATTCTTCTGCTTTTTAATGACAAAATTGCTAAAGAATTGGAATGAAAGCCTCAGCTGCAAGAAGTCTAGATTTATACTATTTAAATTTTATTAAATCACACAAACCCTAAATCATTAAGAAAATTCATCACCAAATAAATTATTCATCAGTATAATGACATAATATATTATGTTCAAAAACAAAACAAGTATTCTAACAAATACAAGTACCCTTCTGTTTCAACAAGCAAAATGAATACAACCATAAACACAATAGGAACAAAGGAGAGAATTTTAACCTATCAAATGGTGTAATTAATTTTTCATCCTTCACTGACTTCAGATGGTGTCTTAGCCACAATTGACAAGGCATGCAATCCAGACTGCAACTCCTCTTGCAGAAGGTTATAGATAAGCCTATGCCTCTTGACCAAACTCTTCCCTTCAAACTCTTCAGAAACCACTTTAAGATTGAAATGTGTCTCACCATCACTCCCTCTAGCACCAGCATGCCCTGCATGTTGATAAGAAACATCTTCAACTTGCAATTGAACAGGATTAAGCTCCTTTTCTAGCTTCTCCTTGATCCTCTTCCCTCTTCCTCCCAATTCTGTATGCTTAACATCAACCTCAGAACTCAAACTAACATCTGAACTGGGTGATGGTGAACTGATGGTGCACCACTTGAATTCTCAACAAAGCTATCACCTTTGAACTCAGAACTTGAAGCTGAGCTCAATTCAGCACCCTTTTCAGCTTCAACATAGAGCATAAGAGCCTTTTTCTGCATCAATTTGAGCATATTCAAGAACCCATTATTCCTAGAAGGGGTTAAACTCTGCTGCAACCCGAGAAGCACAACGAAATCGGGCGAGACCCGAAGAACTTCATGGACGGGTCGACCCGAAAACCCGTGAACGAGCAAAGCGGCGAGGCCCTTAGTGAGCATAGAATCAGAGTCAGCTTCGTAGATGACATTGTTGTGAGGGTCGAGGTAGGCTCGGACCCAAACCTGGGAAACGCAACCTTCGACTTTGTTGTCTTTGCTCTTGAATTGGGAATCGAGGGGTTTGAGATTCTTGCCGTAGAAGAGAAGCTGCTCGTACTTGGCTTTTGGTTCCTCAACGGACTGAAAGAGCTTCACGATTTCTTGAAGCTTCGGAGGGAGCTCTTCGATGGGTTGCAAAGAAGTGGTGGATGGTGGTGATGATGATGATGATGATGCTGATTGTTTCGTTGGAACTCTCTCGAAGGAGATTGGCTTGAAGAATTTGGTGGGTGTTACGAAGAAAGTTGAGTTTTTGGAAAGTGGGTTTTTGTAGTAGAAGGAGAGTGGGATTCTGGTTGTGACCAATCGAAACGAACATGAAGAAATCGAATTCGGAGACATGATTGCAGTTCCAGCTATTGCAACTTTACCAGAGGGAAAGAGAGAGAGGATCATTCCTTTCTAGATCTTCTAGGCTTTTTTTCTTGGACTTGATTGATGACAGGCCCAACAAAATTCATTATGATAACACTTTTAGTTATCAAATTAACTCTAAAATTAACTTGAATAAAAAATAATTAATAGTTAATAAAATATTTAATTATTAACGTTATATGAGATTAATTGGTTAAATTAACTTTTTTTAATTGCCTTTATGTATTTAAAACTAAAAAGTGTATCTAAATGTTATTACAAACAAATAACACAATTAAGTCATATAATGATTAAACTTTAAATACGAATTCTGATGTTATACTTTATAAATTGAAAAATGTTATATTTACAAATTATTTTTGTTTACGGCCTCTTATAATTTTGTCAATTAAAAATTATTATTTATTGATTATTAATAATTAATTAATAAATTTGATTTGCTCCTTCTATGAGAAAAAGATAGTGCTTTCACCTCATATCAATATCAACATCACCTTTATCCCAAATTAATTAGGGTCGGTGATAGATGAACCCACATGAAAGATATAAAACGGTTGAAAAAAATAAAATAATAATAATAATAATAATAATAATAAATATATATATATATATATGTATATAAATAAATAAAAGTAAAAAACATTTTGGGACCCGAAGTTGGGGAAAAAAAAACTCCGGCACGCAAAACGAATCTCTATAACATAGGAACAATCAATTTTCCTACACATAATTCTAATAAAACGCTTAATATATTTCACATTACAGTCACATAGTTATGCATTTTGCTATTTATAGTTACAAACAAGAGTTCAAATCCAATCTTTTATGTTAACTGAAAAAGGGTGCTTTCGCCTCATATAAATAAGTAAAAACTAAATGAACCAAATCAACCGTGAATCAATCTCAACAGTATAAAAAAATTATATTTTTTTCAAACCGGTTCAAGAAACGAACGAAATTGAATTATACTTACTCCTAGAAGTTAAAAAAAATCAAATGAATTAAACCAATCTGCAAATTGAACTGAATCATATTATATTTTTCCGAATTGATTTAAGAACAGAACTATTTTTTCCAAATCAATTCAAGAACTGAATTACTTTTTAAAACAGGTTCGGTTTGCCCAAACTGAACCACTTTTGCAGTTCGTTATATAAAGCCAAACCATGCCCCTAGTGAGAAGCAAGAATTTAAAAGTATAAATTAGTCTTATGACACCAGAACACGAGTTGCTTCTATGAATCTATGGAAAAAGGAAGACATTACTAGCAATTGCATTATATATACATGGCTTTTCAAACTCAACTAGTTACAATAGCCAACAAAAACCCTATATAATGGTGCCAATAGATTCGAGCACCATGTAAACCAAAGTCTAAGGCAAAAGACAATTTTCTCACAGCTTTATATAACAAGCAAGATGCCAGATATCTAGCTTAATGTTTCAAGTAATATGAATAATTTACAACAAAACTTTTTGAAGAACTTGAGCAACATTATGTTTTCTTAGTAGATGAAGATATTTCAAAATAAGTTGGTCTTGGGGTCGAGGGGCAGCCAATAGATCGAAGTAATTCTTCCACACCCAGCACTTTAAACCTAGGAGGTGAATTCACAGCAATGTTGTCAACCCGGTGCTCAAAAATCTTGCCTTGCTTGTCAAGTTTATACTCAGAGGTTCCATCAAACCTACCACGACTTTCCCATGGAACTCGTGGGATCCCATGAACAGTCCAGCGAACCATAATGATGTTCTCGGCAGGCTGCCATACACTACTTAAGTCTATCCATAAAGCTTTGAAAAACATCCTCCCATGAAATCGTAGTGCCCAGAAGATCGACTTGTAATTCTCGATACCAATGAATGTATTCAGAGGATCCTTAAATACAATGTCATCCCTGAAAAAAGGAGCTATTATAGTCAGCAAATTTAGCATAACAGAGCAAAGAAGACACTCATTAGAAGTTTATTATTTTAAGAAAAGCACATAACCCTAGTGCAATATAAGTTCATAAAAAATAAGGCGCGCAGTAGAAGCTTCCCTCTAATCTTATTAAATCAATGAAAAGATTAATGGTGTCCTCTAATTATTTTGACTAGTCCGATAATCTTCTTGAATACATTAATGCAATGCTAGGACTCAAACCTAGAGTTCCTTAAATAAGTGCATCTACCTTTGGCATAAAATAAAGTGACATAAGTCATTGTGCAGTATTACACCAATAACAACTTCAATATACTCAACCAGATAACAAGGTAAATGTAGGCAAGGTTTAACACTTTAGCGCCTTAGATTTTGAGAACCAGGAAAAGGATGCAGAAAAAGAAAAAGTAGTATAAGTAAAGGGCATGTATCATTACACTTTTAATTGCTAGGAAATTGTAATTATCCATAGTTCGAAACTATCAATAGCAAAACAAGCTTCATTGTTACAATCTTTATGATTTTTGCACCCACTTAAGCACCCGCATGTGGTTTACTCATAAATAAGTCATCATGTGAACTACACACAATTGGTCCCCAAGCCTCTATGATAGTTAAACTTAAAGACAAAGATAAAGAAGTCTAAGGGCATATCAGGCGAAAGCACTGTCTTATTATGATAAATGAGAGGAAGAGATCTTGATCCCTGGATCTTGTATGAATAGCCAAGATTTGGAATTACATAAAGGTCACATGACCACTTAAAAGAGTCGTACAGCTTAGTCATAAAATTCACAGGGACATGCATGATATCAAGATTAGCTCATCTCAATATCATAATAGCTCTCACTTGATATGCTTAATGTCAAGAACTCCTTCAAGCTGCGGCAAAGTCAACCGGCTCTGGCTAAGGCTCCTGCTCCTGCAAGCAAAAACCCGAAAGCTGTATCTAAGCCAAGTGTCAAGTCCACTTCCAAGCCCAAGATTGCAGTGGCAAGTGCCAAGCCAAAAGCAAAGCCGGCTAAGGTGACTGCAGGGAAGAAGGTGGCTGCTAAGCCAGCAAGGAGGGAGCCAGTAAAGGGTGTGAAGAAGCCCAAAGCATGGAATCGCCGGCAAAGAAAGCTAAGAAGTGAAGATTCTATCTATCTACACTAATAGTAGCATCCTTACTTCTTAGCCAGCAATTTCATGCTCTTGGGCTTCTTCACACCCTTAACCGATGCCTTCCTTGCTAGCTTAGCAGCCACCTCCTTCCCCTTAGTCACCTTAGCTGACTTTGCTTTTGTCTTGGCACTTGCCGCTGCAGCCTTGGGCTTGGGTTTGGAAGTGAATTTGACCCTTGGCTTGGAAACAGCTTTAGGCTTCTTAGTAGCAGGAGCAGTAGCCTTAGCCGGAGCCGGTCAACTCAGTGGCAGCTTGAAGGAGTTCTTCAACTTAATGAGTTTGCCAGCCAGCCACAGTATTTCTTGACATAGTTGAGAAGACGCTTCAGGAAGGTAGCAGGAAGATGCATGTGCTTCCCCTCGACGAACTTGGCTATTGCATGCTGGCTCAAACCGGTCCTCTACTTCAGACTCACAATGATCATAGACTTCAAAGGCCACATGACCACTTAAAAGAGTTATACTACTTTATGTCATAAACTTCACCGGACATGCAAGGTATCCACATTAGCTCATCTCAATATCATAATAAGACAATGGTCTCACTTGATAAACCCTCAACTCAATCAAGCCACTTTAGTAAGTAAAATACAATAATAGTACTTTAACTATAACTACAAGCAAGGCAACTAAGTAACACCTGTAAAACTATAATTATGAACGGGTAGAATGTCATTGAAGGATTAGCTCCAGTTGAAAGCAACCACATACCTAAATCTAATTCAATTGTCACTTAATTTATACCATTAATAATCACAACGCAAGTGATTAAAAAAATTATGAATCTTCCACGAAATTCATTAAAAAAAAAGCAGTGATTTTACACATATTCAACATCCATCTTGCAAAATCATGAGTGTAACCCTAACCTGTAGATGTCAAAGCTAAGTTCCCTGTAGAAGAGATCAGGGAACTCTTCCCTCAAAGTTCGAATGGCATATCCCATATTTACGTAGTAATTCTGCTTTTCTTCTTCTTCTTTTTCCTCTTTGCTCTGCCTCGATCCTCCCTTAACCGGAACAGAGAACTGACCGTACGAATTCACGTTCTGATCCAAACCCAAATCCAAAACCGCACAATCTTTCATTTCACAAGAAATTTTCACCGCACGCTTTGGTCCAATTGCCTTAACTTTTGTGTAGGGTTTGAAGCCGTGAAGTTTGCTCAGCTTAGGGTTAGGATTATAGGCAATTTGAGGGACAAGGAACATTTCCGGGGAGTGGATTAGAAGGGCCATGATAAAGCTTAGATTTTTATTTTTATTTTTTCAGAGGAAAATCGAACAAGAAAATTTCATTTTTCCGGGAAAATGCAACATGAGAACTTTCTTGAGGATGGAAAAGGAGACTATGATATGGATAATTGGAAATATCATGTCATTAAGCTGAAAAGTATGTGATTGGTTGGACTTTATTTCATCTTTTTACTTTTTAGTCCTCGCTTTCTGGCTTTTTCATTAACAAAAAACCACCAAAATTTTTTATTTGGACATAAAGATGAGGAATCATTATTGAACAAAAGAGATAATGAAAAGTTTTTGAAAAAATATAAAATATTGAAAAGATGGTGATTAAATGGGTAGTGAGTTGGTATATTCCTTATCTTTCACTTTTATTTATCATGTCTTTGCTTTTCATTAAACAAAAAAGTACAAAACATTGTTTGGACATAAACATGGAAAGATATTCTAACTATCAATCTTATTATCAATTAATTTTACTGTTAGATTGATTATGGTGATTCAATTATTATATTTATTTTCATCTTTGTATTATTATAATTTCCCATATTTAATATTTTATATCTATTTCCACCTTTATATGGTTATGATTTTTCATATTTAATACTTTAACATTAGATATGGGGAATCATATTTAAAGTAACCGTAGATCAACATAATCGATTTAATGGTGAAATTGATTGGTTACATTGATAATAACCTTAATTGGTTGTTACGATATTTTATCCTATAAGAAAAAAAAAGGAAACGAAAATGAAACAGCATAATAATTAGTGGGAAAAGATTTAGGATAATTGGGTGCCCTTGACTTTAGTTAAAGGTATATTCCTTATCTTTCACTTTTATTTATCATGTCTTTGCTTTTTTAGAAGAAAAAAATTGATTTTTTGTCCATAATTTTATGAAAGTTTCATTTTTAGTGTACTTTCCTTATAATTTTAACTTCAAAGTTTTTATTTAAATCTATGTAATTGTTAAATAGTTTAATTGAGTCTTTAGTTTTACATCTATAGAAATATAATTGTAATATATTATTAATGTACAAAAAATTATACTATCATTTGATCATGTATTATGAAATTATGAGACAATTTAAATACTGTATCCATTATTTGAGAAGATTAATTATTTAAATTATGGGTGGGGAGTAAAAACTATCGGTTTATTCTTTATGGTAAAATACACACACAACATTTTGTGGGGTACACAACAAAAAAAAATCTAACACGCAAAACGAATCTCTATAATATAAGACAATCATTTTTCTTATAACATAACTCTTATAAAATCCAAAAATTATTTACACGATGACAAAATGGATGGAAGTCACGAAGGTAGCAGAGCATATTTATGGTAATATTGGAAGTGATAATAGTGATGATGATAGCAATCGTTGAGTAGTGGAGGGGCTTTACCAAAAAAAAAAGTAGTGGGGGGCCTAGTTATAATTGTAGGCATTAGGCAACGATATCAAGTTTTTAATGTTAGTAACAATATGTGTCAATGATAAAGGTGGAAATGGGGCGGTTGTACACTATTGTGGTGGAGGAGAAAAAAAAAATGTTTATGAATAAGAAGTTTGATATGAAAAATATGATTTGAGTTTTATAACGGATGTGTTGTTTCATCGATGAATATGTGCTTTTTGAATCGAGACCCTACGTTTTTTATAAATAAATAGAGAATCAAAATTTTAGGTAGAGTTTTTTGTGTTTTGCATTCTTTTGCATTTGCATTCTTCTATTCTAGTCTGATTGATCAGGTATAGGTTGTGTTTGATAAGACTATTTAATATGAAAGTGTTGTTACAAAAATAACGGTAATTCATTCTATATTGAGAAATAATTGTCCATGAATCTTGAGCACCATAAATAAAGCAATTATCTTAACACACAGTGTTAAACACAATGCTCAGATTTTCCCTTATTGTAACTTTGTATTATTGCATTATTCAATTTTTGGTGTGTATTTTATAATACCGTGAATATTATTGAAGTGATTTTTCTAACACTAATTATCCATTCTCAATGATGTTAACATCATTTTGGATAACAATTAGTTATAATGATAATAATTTCAATAAACATATATGATTTCTTCCCATTTAGAAGGGATATCCTACACTTTTATGCCCTCTTTTTTGAGAGACCTTTGGATACTACACTTGATAGTTTGATAATATCATTCGATGTATCCACTTGATCCCTTAATACAACAAAATTCCACTATGTTTTTAGAATGAGTTTAGCCCTCCAGCTAAGGTTCGAGACCTATGCAAGTAGCTCTGGTAACGTTGCATATAAGTGAATTGACTTTGGGAAAAGAAATGAGCTATGTAAGGTTCAGTTTTGTCTTAAATGAGTTTAACGTATTTCTCAATAAATTTTTTGGAATTTTTTTACAAATTATATTATCTTCTCCCGGGAGAACATAGTGTAGTTTGCAAAAGTTTGTATTCTCCCGGGAGAATATAATATAGTTTGTAAGAGTTTGTAAATAATAAAATTTGTAAATATAACCTGTCCCATTTCTTAAATATCAAACTTGAATATAACATATTTAACAAGGAGCTTGCAATTTCTCACGTTGCATGAGAAATTCAAATTTTCCTACGGAAAGAGAAAGGAATGGGTCCACCTTAAAGAAAAAAATGAAAAATAAAAAAGTGGTTGGTACGGACATTGAAGTGAGAGTGGTAGGAGTGGAGATTTCTCATGCAAGATGAGAAATTTTTTCCCATTTAACAAAATAGGCCTTTATTGATGGCGATATTGCTGATTTTATTTGTATTGCAAAGAACCTTCTCCCTTAATTACCAAAAAAAAAAAAAGAACCTTCTCCCTTCCTTCAAGTGTTTAAACATGGTCTTATGTGTTTTTCGAATTTATTGCGTGGGGAGGACGAGTTAGGTATCTATCTGTCCAGAACTAGATCTGAGAAAAAGAAAGACGACCTAGATCTTGATCCAAACCTTGGTGGGTAACGAATCTTTGTCTCATGGTTGTACCTTTTTATATAGAGAAATGATTTTGACAAATTATTTTGCTACACTTTTCTTATATTTTTATTTAGTTAAAAAAATTTAATGAGAATAAGAATGATATAAACTCTATGTATTCGTACATGTAAATGTGTAATATGGTGGTTTCTTACTTGATTAAGAAAAATAATGTTAAGTGATATATTTTAGTAATGTTTTTTTCTTTTTCTTTTTGTTATGATACTAGGAAAAATGTGCAATACTTAAATGTCAGGAAGTTTAATTTTTTAATGAAATGTATCACTAATAATATTAATGAGCAAACTAATTGAGATGGAAATTAATCAATGTGTTTCCTTTGACAAATATGGAGGGTGATTGTTTCGGATCTCTATAATTAACTTGTATTTTATTTAACTTTTATTTCCACTGATGTATTTTAACTCTAGTTAGCTACCGTACTTAAATATTAGGTGAATTCTCATATAGTTTACTTTAGCTTTGGGGGGCGTTTGTTACCCGTCATTTTTTATTTTTTTGGAATTCTGGGAAATGGAATTTTTTTAAATTTTAGATTTTTGGATATTATCGTAAACTGAATTTTTCATCGTATTCGTAAAGATTGAGATTTCGGGATAAAAAAAATTCTCTTCCACCAAACGTCTTGTATCACCATTGTTTCGATGGGTTTTTGTTTTTTTGTATCTTGTCTTAGACGGGTTTGTATGAAAATATGGAAGAGCTGCCGCTGTTGCAGCTGGTCCATCTTGCTCTCCATAACGATCTTGAAAGCCTTGGACACAATTCTTGCAATAAAAATCTCAACATCTCTTGTGATATCAGAGCTTCACTACGAAGCTCTGCGATGTGTATTTCATTAATGAAAAGATGATTAAGAGACTATCCATTTATACTATAATCAAAGGTGGGAAAGCTTCTATCCCAACTAGGTGAGTTTTACAAAATACAGAACAAATAAGGGTAAAATTAATCTTATTTTACATAAGATACATGTTGTGAAATAAAATTAAGGTGAGTCTCATCTTGATTTTTTTTCTTTTTATTTTTTAATGGGTTCCACCCTGATTTTGTTTTGCAACATGAGTTACACTATCTTATGTAACATAAGATTAGTTTTACCCTTTAAGGGAAATTATACTTTTATATCACATAAGATTCCTCTCTCATTTTACACTCACATGAAAAGACGTGTCTCTCTTTTTAAAAATAAAATAAAATTGGTGGGTCTCACTTAATTTATCTCACAACATAACTTCTCTCATACAACATGAGAGAAATAAAACCCTAAATTTAAATCTTACTTAACTTTTCATGCAAGATCCATGAAAAGAACTTATTTAGCTTTTATTTCACCCCACTAATTTGATAGGCTAACGACGAACAAATATATATAAAATTCACCAAAGAAGAAAGGGAGTTAAGATCTATATTATTAAAAAATAAATATTATATTTACAACTTCTTATAATTATTTTATGGTTGTTAGATTAAGATCAAATTAACAACTTTCACTTAATATAATTTTATAACCATTGATTTGATTTTGATCTAATTACCAGAAAAGTAATTGTAGCAGGTTATAAGTATAACTTACCTTATTAAAAAATAATTAGAAAAAAATTATATATCTTGCGTCTTATGAATTTGACATTAATGATTAAATTAAAATAGTATGTAAATATGTAATATTTCATTTTTAAAAAGTTTGAAAAAATACTATAAGACGGGAGATATTTTTAAAATGCTTTCAGAAAAAATATGATTTTAGTTTTTCATGTACTCTACTGAGGTGCATAGACGGAACAAAATAAATCATCTTTCTCTTTCATTTCATTCTTTTAGTGAAATTGAAAGTATCAGTGTTTATCATTAAATTTATTTTCATAGTTGTTGATATATTTTTTAAATAAAGTACAATATTAATTATTCAATGAATACCTCGTTAGGTATAATTAGGTGGTGAATGCAACTCGCAATAATTATTATATACTGAGTGAGATACTAATAAATTTTTGGTGATAGTGTAATATCTAGATTCAGTGCATTTTATGGAACATTACATATTATATGAGAGAGAAAAATTTTGACAAAAAAAAAAAAATTTATACTGACATATAATATTTCCATTAATAAAATGTACTAAATCTTTAGTGCTTACTCAAGATTTATTGTGACCTTAGACCTACCGATACGCTATACAATATTATCATTAATTCATTAAATAGTCAAATTATTTTGAAGACCACGGAATATAGGTCCACACACATAACTCAAGGGTAATTACGTCTTTTAAAGATGAAAGGAAGAAATCACCGTTGGAGACTTTAGACTTTAGAGTGAAGTGGAAGTTGCCCACAACTAACCACCCTGCCACGTGGCACTACATTAAATATTCTCTTCCCATTTAACTCCAAAAGCTCCTGCTTCACGCATCATCACAGCTAACAATTCCTTTCCTCTCATTCTCTCTCTTCATAAGTTTTTTCCTTTCTCTCTCTTCCATTTCCCTATGCATTAATCATAACTGCATCAATGGAGGTTCTGTTGCATTTCTAGTTACCTTCCTTCTTTTTTTGCAATTTGGTTAGTTGAGTTTGTTGGTTAGGTTTGTTACGTTCCGTTACGGCCATGGAGTTGGAGCATCCAACAACAACGCATCTAAACACCGCCATGACCTTTGATGAAGTCTCCATGGAACGCAGCAAGAGCTTCGTCAACGCCTTGCAGGTTCTCTCTCTATATATCCTAATTCTCACTATTTTACTTTTTTTTTTGCTGTGAGTTTTTTATTTTTAATTTTCTCCTAGATCTGCATTTGTTTAGGTTTTATTTGGTGGACTATGTTTCTTACAACTAGGTGTGTTCTAAATGAATTGGAACTGAAGCTATGATATCTCTTACGTGTTTAAATGGAAATCTTGAATGAATTAGATAATTGGAACTGAACTCAATGGGACTAGTTGTAGATCCAAATGATACGAATGTGTGGAATTGAATAAGGTGATCCTCTTGATAATATTTATCACTTTGTTTAAGGAATTGAACACAAATGATCCTCTAGTTTGTATCTTCTTATGGTATTGTTTGAATGTTTTCTCTTTGATTGTTGAGGTTATGATTTAAAACATGAATAGCATAAGCTGTCATTTGATCATCATGTTATGTTCATTTCAGGAACTTAAGAATCTGAGGCCTCAACTTTATTCTGCTGCAGAATACTGTGAAAAATCTTATCTCCATAGTGAACAGAAACAAATGTAAGGAATTTTTATTCTTTTTATTTTTTTAAAATTTGCTCTTGAAGGCAATCTTACCCGCTTCTTTCTAGCTGCTTTTCTATGTAAATGACTGAAGCCACAACTCATCAAACAATTAGTGGTGGAGTTTTCTTCCTTTCAATTCTTACCCGGGATGCAAATGTTATAAATTAAATTTCCCATTGCATTCTGCTGGGGCATTTTAATAAATGCTAGTTATGTATAGCACATATGAAATGCCAGTAACTGGCTTTGAGGATTGTAACACTGGCAATTATTGCAATTATTTTGCTAAATGTGAATAATGTGAAATTAAATTTGGATAAAAAATGATGCATAACTGCATGGATGTTTCCTTAGTTGTATGTTATTTATGTGTTAGGGTACTTGACAACCTGAAAGATTATGCTGTAAGAGCCCTTGTGAATGCTGTTGATCATCTTGGAACTGTTGCATACAAATTAACTGACCTTCTTGAGCAACAAACATTGGATGTCTCAACTGTGGATTTGAAGGTTTCTGCCCTAAATCAGGTATTTACAAACTTTTTTGAGATATTATCTTTTAATAGATAAATATTAATTGGGGTTGAAGTCGCATATTTGCTTACTGGCAGAAACTTCTTACATGCCAAATTTACACGGATAAAGAAGGTCTTCGGCAGCAGCAATTGTTGGCTTTCATTCCCAGACATCATAAGCACTACATTTTGCCAAGTAGGCCTCACTGCATTTATGTTCATCTGGAAGTGATTATTGGCACCAAATATCTATAACCGTAGTTTTTACTAATGGTTCTCTATGTTTGTTTAACAATGCAAGCTAGATTCTGTCAATAAAAAGGTACATTTCAGTCCCCATATACAGATTGATGCAAGACAGAATCCATTTCAAACCAGAACTCGTTTTCAATCTTCAGGTGTGTGTGGTGGGATAAACTTTGTCCCTTATAGAGTTTTGGAATTGTTTTGACTTTTTTTTTTGCAAGTGAATGTGATATTATTGACATAAGTATATCTTTTTATATCTAGGTACCCCTGCATCAAAAACTCTTTCATGGCATTTAGCATCAGAGACTAAATCTACCTTAAAAGGGACTGCACAAGCTTCACCGAAGTAAGTTTAGGAAAATTTAATGGTTCGAGATTGTGCAAGACTGCTGCTTTTTCTGTTTTCCACTCTCAGCATGGATAGTATTATCTTATCATTTCTACTTTTGCAGCATTGAAAACCCAAAATTTTCTGCCAAGGCCGCGGGCGTTTTCCACCTTTTAGGTTTGTGGAATAGTTGTATCCCTTTTATTACATAATAATTCAGTTTAATTGGCCAAGCAATGGTTATTTCTTGATGTAGAAATCGTAGCTCCTTACAGTCCATGGTTATGTGCATGTAGATAATGAAGAGAGCACCTGGATGAAATCCTCACCAGCACAAATTCACTTACCAAATGGAGTTCCTACTTCTGGTGTACCCATGCATACTTTGGGTGGCACACGCAGGGTAATGTCATATTCATCAAGAAGTGCAAGTGCCTGGTGGTGCCATGCTTGATAGTCAACTTGTGATTATTATTTTCATATTTTTTACCAGTTGCTTGTCAGTGTTCTAAAACCTTTTTGTTAATGTTTAAGTGAATTTTTTTGGCTAGCACTTGGGTAAAAAGGAAAAAGGTGTTAAATTGTTATAAATTTTACCAAATAATATCCTGTATGAAATGTTTGAATGACCTGGACTTGTACAACAGTTCATGTAGGTAATAAGCTCTGCATTTTAGTAGTCTGTCTTGGGTATAGCTGTAGGTTTACGGGCATGAACACAGGTGCAAGGAGAAGTTTACTTTTCTGGGATAGGACAAAGAATTATTTTTCTATATTTATGACTTCTTGTGGTTATCTGACTACTTCAGTTGATAATTATAGCACATTGCTTTAGAATTGATACTTCATAAGTCCTGGGCATTTGCCATTTATGCTATATCTCTATCACTGGCATTATTTTTGGCAAGAAATGATGTATGGATTAAGAGGTGTCTGACTTTAGTCCTTGGGAAGAAACAGCTACTATTTTAGTATGATGCTCTTGCAAAATGATATAGCAGTGAATATTTGGTTTATGCTTGTGCTTTAAACTGTTTGTTCATTGGGAGCAGTATTTTATTTTGGAGTTCCATGCATCAAAAACTTCATCACTTTTACTATTTCACACTGACAAATTCTGGTTTGGGGATGACTGGTCATGTTCCAATTGCTTTGTCAACTAAGATTTGTTACTTGGATTACATTGTCACTAAAAAAGATAGGAAGATGCAAGGTTGTGCAGTGGTGGTCCAAATGTTGCTGAATGACAGTGGAATTAAGATTTAAAAGGCTAAGGTTAGGGTCAGGAAATTTGGGGAATTGAAGGTTCACTGGAGTCATGCTAGGGTTAGAATGTTTTTGCAGGTAGAGGAATGGTGATTAAGGACTTACATAAAATAGCAGGTTTAAGTGGCCTGATTGGTCCTTGAGCAGCTTGAAGGGGGAGTACATTATGGTTTGAAAGAAAAAGAATAATTTAGATGTTTGGTCAATACAGAATTGTACACAGTGTCAAATTGAGAGATGATGTAGTCAACATAAGATGTCTTGGTTGTGTTAAATTGAAAACTAAACTACAAATTTAAGAAGAAATGGTAAAATATTGTAAAAGTTAAATTTAGTCTTTGCACTTGGACTTCATTAGAAGGCACAACAAATAAAATGGTAACTGGTATGTATATTAAATCAATATGTAAGAATAAGACCTAGGTATTAAAGTAACATCCAATAAAATAAGAGCAGCATAAATTACAAGCATTCAATACCCGGGACTGCAAAATTTAAATAAATTTTTTGAAAAGGAAAAAAACTAAAGTAAACGTACTAGAAGCCCTCTAAATTTAAAATTAATGCGAAATTTTAATGTAGTTAAGCCTTTTTAAATATCACATTCACAACCAGGTTAATATAAAAATTAGTCCAAAATATTTGTGTTGGAAATGTTGTGTTATGTTAAAGGAGGAAATGAAAACCCATAAAAATTAGTCCAAAATATTTAGTTGATGCTCTGATCTGAAAGCTTATGCTTTTGTACTCTGTCTATTAAGTACTTGATATAGTATTTTGCTTATACACTTGATCTTATTCGGTGACTTCTGCTGAATATGTGCTTCTTATTTTGTATATTTAAATTGTGTGAATGGATATGATCCAAACTGTGTATTCTAATGCCGACAGTAAACTTCTATTGGAGATCCATTTGACAGGATTTAGATTTACTAAGTCCGTATGTTAAGGACTTGAAGGGAAAATGACATTATATTGGAAATGCAAATAAAACATTTTTCATTATTGAATTCATGTAATATATTTAAAAAATGCTCCAAAACATCTAATAATGGGAAGTTTTTCTTTCCCCTCCTCTTGAGCTTTGACAGGTTGTTTCCAACTTCCTGGGAAAAATGATTATTTTTATTTGATTTGCATTGAACATAAGAAATGTTAACGTTATCTATCACTTAATGCACCGGCTAGCCATATTTTACGGCTAGCCATATTTTACGGCTAGCCATTTTGCTTGAACTTAAGAGTCTTAAGAGTTGAAGGGTGCATTTATTCATGTTCATAAGTGTTTTACTAAAGTAAATTTTCTGTGAAAAAACTACTCATGAGTCTCTATCTGCAGGATGCATTGGAGGGTTCCAAACCATTGACAGCATTCAAGTCACTTGACAACCCGAATCGGCGTGAGAATGTCCAAATTCCTACTCGGAGCAAAAGTGTGCTATCAGCTTTCTTTGTCAAGCAGAAAACACCAAAATTGAAGGCTGGTTCTTTCTCATGAATACCTCCCAAGGCAATCCCCTCCCCCATGCAACTGCAAGATTCTCCATGGATGTGGAGATGTCTCTAATTTTTGGATTAAAGAAGAGTGGGGATGTTACTTTAATCTAGCCAGATGCTTTATTCTCTTTCCTTTAACCATGCCTCTACAAAATGCTCAGAATTAAGTAGTTTCTGGTTCAAGCCTTTCCAATAATGACAGTGTATAGTGTTCAGGCACATGTAAAGGGTATATTTGTGGTATGTCTATGCAAAAAAGGTTACATTAACTTTCTTGTCCCTAAAGTTTTGAAGTTTCCGAGGTAGGCTCTTATTCTGATATCCATTCCTTTTGACTAATAAGATAGCATTAAACCGTTTGAAGGGCAGAGATTTGATATTCCAATCTGAGTAAAAGTGTTCTGGCAAGTTTTAAAAATCAATTTCATGCTGTAAATCATAGAGTACCGCTATACTCTCAAACGGAAGTGGTGGTGGATGGCCAAAAACGAAGAAAGGTTCTTATCGCACAGGGATCGTCTCGTATGCACTTAGAAAATAATCACACATGATGTCGTATTGAATCTACCGATTCATATTTCTTGCGTTGGATTTTCAAGTTTTCTTGTATTATAAAGTGAGATATTTTATTATTCACCAAAAAAAAAAATTGAGATATTTTATTAGTTTGGGATTATGTATAATAATAGGTAACAAGGAAATATGAACCCCTTGCAAAAAGGAAAAAATACTTGCGTTTGCCGGGAGTCGAACCCGGGTCTATTGCTTGGAAGGCAATTATCCTAACCGTTGGACTACAAACGCTGTTGTTGTTTGATGATAGCATCAGATAATATATCAATATTGGTCAACTTAGAATCGCTGCAATAGCAGTAGGCAGGAAGATACGCAAGCTCTGTTGTGTTTAGAGTTCAACTACCTAAAATCTAATAATAATATTTGAGATAATACCAAGTTTGAATCAAAATTTGAATTCTAACAAGCAAAAGAAAATTATGGTTACTTTTGGGGTAAGTAAAATAAGTTTGTGTGTATCTATAATTATATTTTATTTATTTTTAATCTAACTAAAGAGATAAAATTATATTATTTTTGTAATAATAAATTTAAAAGTGAATTTTACTCATCCTGTCCAAACAACAATAATCATATCAAAATCATTTTTTTGCAAAATCAAGTTTATACAAAATTTAGTTCGGAAACTTTAACTTACACACACACTGAATG
Source organism: Gastrolobium villosum (assembly GCA_032173675.1). Lineage (NCBI taxonomy): Eukaryota > Viridiplantae > Streptophyta > Magnoliopsida > Fabales > Fabaceae > Gastrolobium > Gastrolobium villosum. The sequence continues at coordinate 24,836 of JAVKPL010014700.1, forward strand.
AAGTGATTTCTTAAAAGCCTGGGTTCACGTTCAGGGAAGTAGGAATTGATTGGGTCTGAGACAATTGAAAAATTCATCATAGAGGGCAATGAAAAATGGAATTGAATCAATGAGATGGTCAAATATTTAGAAAAATTCATCATAGTACATCCTAAATCCTAATATTTTGGTGGTCTCTTAAGCAAAAGGGGGTCGTGACTTAAAGGGCATGAGGGCAAGATGGGTGGCTGACAATAACTTTGGGCCATAGCTGATAAGAGCTAAGCAAACTAGTTGGACGACGCAATAACTTTGGGCAGTTATGGGGCACGCTTGGCATACCGGAAGCAGCACATGAAGGATTATAATTTATATAAGGACAAAACAAAAAGGAAACAGTTAAACTCAATTCCCCATAAAGGGTCAGCCGTTTACCCTCTAGCTGCCGAAAATATCCATGTTGTTATTGTTGTATCCGGTGGCGGTGCCAGAGGAGAGGGGGCGAAAATTAATTTTTTATCTTGCATAATATTAATATTTTTTTTATCTATTGACCTCGTAGGAACTTATTTAGGTAATTTTTTACAAAAATATTAACATTTAAAAATATTTGAAAGATTGAAAAAAATGTACTATTGCTCGGTCCAACAGACATAAAAAATAGTTTAAAATAATAATTAAAAGAAAGAGTGTCTTAACTTAAATAATGATTTTAACTACATATTTTTTTAAAAATAAAATAAAAAACTACAACCAAATTGTCCCAAAAAGTGAATCTTTTAAGTTAGAGCAAACCTATTTTCTCTATGTGAAATTACTACATAAAGAGAAACACAATTATGCCAATGAAAAGAGAGCAAAAGGGTGGCAAGCTAATTAAGATCACTTCAATTGACTCTTACTCTACGTGTTTAATGATTTAATGTTTCATTGAGGATTACTTTTCAAATTGAAAGAATTAATTGTGTTGCACAAATAAATTAAAAAAAAAATCAAAACATGTATGAACCAATAAATTAAAAAAGATTCGTATAGATGAGTTTATTTTTTGATTTTCTATAGATGAGTTTATTTATCTAAACATTAATGCACCGAAGGTCGGTATAAAAAAATGTTAATCAATGGAAGATAATGAGTCGAAACAAAACATTCAAAACATGGGGATAATATGAACGGATTTTGAAACAAAACAATCAAATAATAGTAGCATTGTTAATTCATAAAAAAATAGAGATAGTGAGAGACCTGAGCTGAGAAGATTTATTAAAATTGAGAGAGAATTTTTTTCATGGGGATAATATAAAAACGAGGGTTTGTTAAAATTGATAGAGGAATAGCAATAGGAATAATAAAGATTGAGTATAGTGTGATATCTAATGGTGTCATGACGAGTAATTTTATATTATACAATTTTTAAAACAAATAATTTAATAATATCATCAAAATTTTATTATATATATATATATATATTTAAAAAAAAATCTTACAATTTGGGGCGGTGGCCCCCCTAGCCCCCCTTATATCCGCCCTTGGTTGTATCATTAACTCAGTGCATCTATCTAATAAGAAATGAATGTATGAAAATGAGAGAAAAATATTTTTTTTATCGAAGTATTACTTATTGAATGATTGATATATCATATACCTATTACAAATGTACTGAAGATAATCTCCTAACACCTAAAAGACATGTGGCTATAATAGGAGAGGATAACTGCCAAAATGATGCTGCTGATGATGAATATTGCCTCATCAGGGTATTAAAGGAATTGACATCATGCAGAAGCTTTCACGGGGCAAGCAAGTTTTCAATATATTATTTAGGAGTGATAGGTTATTCTTTCATTGCTCCAAAAATAAGAAAAAAGGCATATCTAATTGTGTTTGGATTTTTTGGTTCTTAAATGTAGAATAATTATGGAAACGGTTGTTTTTTGTGCTTTTTTATTTTGAAAGTTAAAATTCAAAATAAAAAATAAAAATAACTTAGACATGTTCTCTAAATTTGATTTTAAAAATAAAAAAATAATTATAGTTTTTTAAACTTTTTTTACAAACATGCCTTAACAAACGAGTTTTTTTTTGTTCTGAAAACTAAAAAACTATTTTTAAAAATAGTAATCGAACGGAGCCAAAATACTTATTTTGTTGGGTTTTTTTTTAAATTATTTTAGATAGTTTTGTCTAATGTCCACTTAAATGATGTTGTTTTATACAAGGGTTTACATTTCTACGGCTGTTATATGTGCAATAATCAAATACTTGTCATATATATACTTGAAAGCATTAAATGCGGTAATCATAACCATACAAATGATGAAATTAAGCATTAAATATGGGGAATCATAATTATACACCTGTCGTTGTTGTACGTAAAATAACTGCATAAATATATATATAATACGCAGACCGGAAACTATTTTATTTTTTTTAATACAGGAAACTATTCTTTTTTGGTGAAAACATGAAACTATTTTTTATTTTTTATTGATAACAAACTATTTTAATTTTAACATCATAGATGTACGTTTTTCCTTGAACGAATAATAAGTTATTTCATGCTTACTCGGTGTAAGTTACATCCATGTAAAATAAATTCTATAAACAATTAAGAGGAGTTTATAATGCATCACATAATTTTATCTCATACAATAATACACAAAAGAGTGAATGTGACTCACTAAGAAAAAAAAGAGAAAATAAAAATGAATCTCACCCACTTTTCTTACGTGCATGAAACAAAATTATTTTATTTTATATAAACATATTTCCGAAGCATCCAACAAAAAAGAATACATAGACCATTTTTCAATGTCATGAAAATCATAGTAGCCCGGTCCGACCAAGCCACCCAAAATTCGAATCTTCGAGCGGTTCAGTCAAGTTAATAGATCGTATATGCACTTAAATAAGTATCGAATAAGTGACTTGCTTGCAAATTGGGTTTAATCCGATGAAACCGGACTAGTTAAACACGCGACATGTTGGAGTAATTTAGTAACAGTTACCACTACGACACTGGTTGATTTGTGTTATTTATTATTATTATTATATACTTATATAAATTCAAATCAAATCTTAAGCGAGTCGATGACTGGTTAGGTTTACATAACATTTTTATGTTTTCAAGGGAGCGAGTTTTTAAATTTTCTCTAATTGAGAGAAAGGCTATACATCTTCTTAAACAAGTAGTATAAAATTCTTATTAATGTATTTACTTTTGGTGTCTATTTCTTCCGAAGGTGTTGTCACTTTGTCAGTGGTTTACATAGATATGTACGACTCTACCTATATTGGTAAAAAAAAAGAAAAGCAAAAAATCAAAAGAGTTAATCACATCACATTTGTTTATTTTCACAATTTTCCATTCATGCAAAAGTAGTCACCTCTCGTGCTACCTCCACGCGTGATCCTACTCATCTCATATTAACATTTAACAATACCAATTTAGCATAAAAAGCACTCTTATCATTTCATTAAAAGGAAAAAAAACAAAAACAAAAAGCACCCTTAACCTTTCAGAAAACACAAAAAAAAAAAAAATGAAAAATAAATAAAAAGGGCCATTTAACATTTTTTATTTTTTATTTTAAAGATTAGATTCGTTTATTTCCGAGTCTTTAGCTCAGAAGCATTGTCTTAAGCGCATGAATTTGTTCAACCCCATATCTTCTTGTTTCTTTCTATCTTCTCTCCTTCAGTAAAAATCACTGAACAGCTCCTCTCAACAGTGACACTCTTTCACAATTAAATCAAAAAAAACCAAATCCACTATCAGAACCCCATTTTTCATAGGTCAATCCACTTCACCCGCATAATCTTTCTTGACCTTTTTCTTGAATTCAAACATCAAAGTTCTAGTCTTTTTTCAACTTCTTTCACTCTCAGGGGCTCTATTCTTGAACCCCATTGAAGGGTCACATCTGGGTACTCTTGCTTCCACGTGGGTTTTTGGGCAAAGTTTGAAGCTTTTTCCTCTTCTACTTTGCCCCAATTGATGGGACTCTAAATGGGTTCTTTGGAATCTGGGATCCCATTGAAGAAAGGGAGCTTGTTTGGTCCTCAGTCCAATAGAAAAGAGAGGCACCCTTTTTCTCAGAGGTTCAGATCGAGCTTCTCGCGTTTGATTTTCAAGAAACTTGATTATGTTCAATGGATTTGCACGGTGGTCGTGTTTCTTTGCTTGGTTGTTGTGTTCCAAATGTTCCTTCCAGGTTCTGTTTTGGAAAACTCAGAGGATTCCTTGAGAGCTGTGAAGATGCATTCTAGGAACATGTCTCAATTTAAAGACATAGACAAGTATGTCTTGGACACTGGGGATGGTGCTGTTTTTCTGCCTAGGATTTTGGAGAAATTCAGAAGAGATGATGGTGGGAATGTGAATCCGTTCAATCACACTGTGCAACATTTCGGGTACAGAAAGCCTCAGCTGGCACTGGTTAGTTCACCTAATTTGGAACTGTTTAAATGGAAATGAAGTTTATTATTAATTAATCTTTTGATACTCTCTGAATTTTTCTCTGTTATTGTTGCATGAAATTTTATTTATTTTATTTCTTTCTTGGACATTTTACAGTTAACATAATTTCGGTTTCTTTTGAAGGTATTTGGAGAATTGTTTGTTGATTCACAACAATTGCTTATGGTAACAATTGCAGCTGCTTTGCTAGAGATTGGCTACGCAATTCAGGTGCTCTATTTACATTTTATTCTCAGTATTTATGCTGGATTTTTTTTTTTTTTTTGAGTTTAGGCAAAAGAGGGGGCGAACCGGAACAGTGGTAACACTGTTCCTTCATGACCGAAAGGTCAGAGGTTCGAATCCAGGAAACAGCCTCTTTGTTATTATGCAAGGATAACGCTGCGTACAAGGATTTCCTCCACCCCACACTCGCTAGTCGGGTTTAACGGGGGAGTGGTTAGATTGGTTAGGTTAGATTAGGCAAAAGAAAATAAAAAAGGATACCAGCTATTAGTTTAAGTCAAATGTTGAATATTTGAGTCATTTCTGGAGAAAATGGAAAGCGCAAACAAAGAGAGATGTTGAATTTTAAGTCAAATGTTCCTCTCTTGTATGTATGCTTACTTTACTATTAGTTTCAAATGCCTCATTTGATAAGCGAAGATATGGTAGTCTACCAGATATTCATTCACCTTCAACCGAGAACCATGTGCGACGCCTGTTTTAAATTTGAAGCAGGCTTGTGCATTTAAGAATGTATATTGAAGTCCTTAAGAATGTGGTGACTTATCAAAGTTACTTTAAAATACCCTTAGGAATATGTTCACCTCCTCATCAATTGCAAAAGTGATTTTTAATTGATATTATTATGTTTATTTTTGTTCAAGTGTTCCCTATGCTTTGCAGGTCTTTTCACTGGAAGATGGACCAGGGCGTAATGTGTGGATAAATTTAAGAGTTCCCATCACCGTCATTCGAACCTGTGACCAGCCAGACAACACCGTAGACTGGCTAAAGTATGATTATTATTCTAATTTTTACTTCTAGACCAAGCAGTTTGCATTGTTTTAAGAATTGAAATGTCTAGAAATCAGAACCAACTAACTTTAGCTGCTAAAATGGCTGTCCGTTTGAATTCTTCAAGGTTTATAATATATCTGACATGAGCTCTAAGTCACTGTTGATTCTCCTTTTATCTGTTTTGGTTCGAGGATCTACTGCAGTTAACAACTCATTGGAAAATTACTGTCTTGTTTTTATACGGCTTGATTATAATACTGATTTCTTGATTAATTCTTTATATTTCGTTCAATTATATTATATCCATGTTCAGTTTGTGAAAAATTATGTTACCTCATTCTCTTTTTCATCACTTCCAGTATTTTTATCCTTATAATGATTTTGTATTTTAGCTTGCTTGGATTAGCTTATTTTTGGGCCAAAAAGCTTTTGATCAAAAGCATGCTTAGAGAGTTTTTGAAGAACAGAAGCGATTATTTGCCCTAAATAATCCATTCCCAACCTTGCTTAATCCTTTTAATTTTTGAATATTCAAAATAATATGGTGTAGTTGTGTTTGCTTTAGTATATCCGACTTCATGATATTCACTTGGACTTGTTTCTTAATATGTTACCGACTGAGAAAATCCTACTGTTTTGGTTCGATTAACAAGTTCTGGTTGCATCTGATAAGAATGTATATCTTTTGCAGCTATGATGGTATAATTGTGAGCTCTCTTGAAGCCAAGGGTGCCTTTTCTTGGTATGATGCTTATTTTATTTTCTAAGGAGAAGATTCTGAATTTTTGTTGTTACCTGAATCCTTTGCAGCCATGAATTGTGTTTTAGGAAGTAACACGAATGATTTTAGTTGTTACAGTTTTTTGCAGGAACCTTTCAAGTCTATACCGCTTATATGGATCATTCATGAAAATGCTCTTGCTAATCGTTCAAGACAATATACTACAAGAGGGCAGATTGAAATTTTGAATGACTGGAGAAGAACTTTCAACCGTTCAACAGTTGTTGTCTTTCCAAACTATGCCTTGCCGGTAATATTTAGAAGACAAGTTATTTATTTTATTATTATTTGATACATGGGAATCATACTTAGGGCCTCTACTCAAACCTTACTCACCCAATCACCTGATAAGCTAAGCTTTAGCCCAGACTGGGGGACAAGTTAATTTTTGTAGTTATTGGTCAATGGCATTTTCTTGTAGCCATGCATTCCACGATTGATTCATAATCTGCTTCGAGTCAAACATCTATCTCATTGTCAACTGCTTTTATATCATTTAAGAACAAATCTGACTCAGATTGTGTAATCAAGTTTCCTGTTGGATACTATTATACTTTGAGTTTTAATTCTATGGTATAAACATTATAGTTATGATTATAACTACTAACTAGCATCTGATAACTTATCTATTGTTTCTTAAATCTCACTGTGCTGGGACGTAATTAGTTATGACAACTAATGCCGTAATTCCTCAGGTGATTTACTCCACGTTTGATGCGGGAAACTTTTACGTCATTCCTGGTTCCCCTGCTGCAGCAGTAGAAGCAGATGCATTTATGGGCTTACAGAAAGATAATTTGCGCATCAATATGGGCTATGGCCCAGAAGATGTGATTATCGCAATTGTGGGCAGTAAATTTTTGTACAAGAGCATGTGGTTGGGGCATGCCATTGTTTTGCGGGCTTTATCATCACTTCTGGCGGACTTCCCTTTAAGCAAAGATAATTCCAGTGCACAACTACGAATCATTGTTCATAGTGGGGAATTAACAAATAACTACAGTGTGGCTCTTGAGGTATGTATCCTACATTCTTCATGTTTATGGATATATAATTTGAAGTTTCTTACCTTGTATTATGTTTCATTAGACCGTGGCACGTAGCTTGAAATATCCAAGAGGTATTATAGAGCATATAGCTGGAGATTTGAATGCAGATTCTGTTATTGGCACAGCAGATGTTGTGATATATGGATCCTTCCTTGAAGAGCAGTCTTTTCCAGAGATTTTGATGAAAGCCATGTGCTTTGAGAAACCAATTATTGCTCCTGATGTTCCCATGATCAGAAAATATGTATGTTCATGCTCTATTTCTTTACTTTATCATACCATGGGCCTATTTTGCTTGGTACAATGGTATTTTTATCAATCTTAAATTTGAAGTCTCCTGGAATAATCCAGAGTTTTGCTTTTTATGGCATTTAAACTAATTTCCAAGCATCTAAAATGTTATCGATTTTTATTTTTTTTATTAATTTACAAAATTTGAGTTAAAGTTTCTCATATCATGTATTTCTAAGGAAACCTCTAACTGGTTTGTGGACATTAACTAGGTAGATGACCGGGTGAATGGGTATCTCTTCCCTAAGGATAATATTAGAGTTCTGAGACAAATTGTGTTAGAAGTGATCTCAAAAGGGAAAATATCACCCCTGGCTCGTAACATTGCTTCAATAGGGAGAAGCACCGCAAAGAACCTTATGGTTTCCGAAGCAATTGATGGATATGCATATTTACTTCAGAATATTCTCAGGCTTCCATCGGAGGTTGCTCCTCCTAAAGCTGTTTCAGAAATCCCCCCCAATGTTAAAGAACAATGGCAGTGGCATTTGTTTGAAGCAGTTCCAAATGTGACATATCGAAATAGGGTATTAAGAAGTAACACATTTTTAGATAAATATGAGGACCAGTGGAATCATTCTCAAAAAAATGGTTTGGCTACTACGGTTGCAGCTGATGATATATTTGTGTATAGCATATGGGAAGAAGAAAGATATATTCAGATGACTATTACAAGAAAAAGGAGAGAGGATGAAGAGGTAAGATCAGTGAATGTTCAAATTTATAAAAGAGTAATGCTATATGATATTATATCCTCCTAAAACATCCTCAAAGTAATCCTCCTAATACTTTATAAAGAAAGTTTTAAATGAAAAAGTAAATGCATTTGATATCTTGGGAACATAAAAAACATTAAATACTTCATTTGATAATTAGGAGGATTATTATGAAGAATGTTGAGGAGGATTTATGATTATTCTTTATATAATTAGGGTATTGGATCTTTCCTGACTTCTATTTGCAAGGCTAGTAGGTCAAGCTTAAGTCATGTTGAATTTTAATGCAGTTGAAGGATAGAACAGAGCAGTCACACGGAACATGGGAGGAAGTATATCGAAATGGTAAGAAGGCTGATAGGTTAAAGAATGATTTGCATGAAAGGGATGAAGGAGAGCTTGAGAGGACGGGACAGCCCCTATGCATTTATGAACCTTATTTTGGGGAAGGATCCTGGCCTTTTCTACATCAAAGATCTCTTTACCGTGGAGTTGGCCTGGTAAGTTGTGTGTGCACGTGTTCAATTGTATTTTCATATTAATCCATATATAGTGCAAATAATAATAAATTTCCTTTTATAATGGCATAATATTTGTTACGACTTGTTAGTACTTGATTTTAATATAACCCCAAGTAATACAGTGTTCATGTTAATGCATTGCATTCTCTTCAGAAGGTATATGATTGTTTTTCATCCTCTCTCTCTCTCTCTCTCTCTCTCTCTCTCTTGTTTGGTAATTATATCATTATTTTGCCTTGTTAATGCAATGCCTCAAATCTCCTGTAATAGTTGCCCTTTCTTTTCGGAACATAAAATGAGTTGCTTTTGATTTTAATCTGACGCAATGAATGTACTGGATATTTGCAGTCCACTAAAGGACGAAGACCAGGGCGAGATGATTTGGATGCACCTTCTCGTCTTCCACTGCTTAATAATGCTTATTATCGAGATGTACTTGGTGAATATGGAGCCTTCTTTGCAATTGCAAACAGGATTGACCGTTTACACAAAAATGCTTGGATTGGGTTTCAGTCTTGGAGAGCAACAGCAAGGAAGGTATATGATTGTTTTTTATACCTCATTTCTTTGAAGATCTTCCTTTTGATGCTCTTTTTTCATTTCGAAAGTAGATATTGGTTTTGATAAACATATATTATTTCTGTCTTTTTCAATCATTTTAGGTTAGAAGGTTGTGATGCTGATTTTATATTGCCTTTTTCCCTTCAACTTTTTTGTATAGAAGCTGATCCTATATTTGATATGATATGATGTTTAAAGTTGAATATTCTTTGTCTAATTAAAGGTTTTGAAATTGTGGCTATAAAAAAGTAAAATAATCTTGTGTGCACTGAACTGAATCTTCAATTATGCAGCTTCTATTCTCCCTTTTTTCGATTAGTGGAATTGGTTGTGTGTACAAGGCTGAAATATAGGAAGATAACTCAAATGGAAACAATAAATTAAATTTCTTGTCTGCCTCTTGTTCTGGGTTTTTTGACATCAAGCATGGAATTTTAACAGGCATCTTTGTCCAGAACTGCTGAAAATGCATTATTAGATGTTATCCAAGCCAGAAGGTATGGGGATGCACTATATTTCTGGGTGCGCATGGATATGGATCCACGAAACCCTTTGCAGAAGGATTTTTGGTCATTTTGTGATGCCATTAATGCTGGAAATTGCAAGTAAGACCTGTTAAACTTATTCCGTGTTTTTTCTTTAGTATATGGAAGTTTGAGTGTTGACCCTTGTTTGCCCTCATCATCTATTACATTTTTAAAAATATAGATTGATTTTCTCTACATTTGTGAAGGTTTGCATTCTCAGAGGCCATGAGGAGAATGTATGGTTTAAAAGATGATATGGATTCTTTGCCACCCATGCCTCTAGATGGTGACACTTGGTCTGTCATGCAGAGTTGGGCTCTGCCTACGCGATCCTTTTTAGAGTTTGTAATGTTCTCCAGGTATGCTAAGTTTCATTAGTGGATGTCTCTGATTGGAAATAAGCTCATTTTATGGACTAAGAAAAAAGTTATCTTGTAACTTGTTTGAGTTAAATAACTGATATAAACTACCATTTGTGCAGAATGTTTGTAGATGCATTGGATGCGCAGATGTATGAAGTGCACCATTCAACCGGACACTGCTCTTTGAGTTTGTCAAAAGTAACTTGCTTTCCTCGAAGGACTAGTTTTGCTAGTTTAGTTTTAGGCATTTTCTCCTCGTGGTTTAACTTCTTTCAGATAGAAGTCCGTTTTTTTAAAACAAATATTTATGTTTTTGTATTTTATACAGAAGCATGCACAGGGTAAAGATTTGAAGGAATCTACTTAAAAATATTTGTTCCAACACTCCTCATTGTAGTTTGAAATATGTTGTTAACACATTTGGATTTTGAAAAACAATTCTAATTGGCGTTTCGGATGGAGTGTTGGGTCACAATGTACTTTAATTTACATTCAAGTACATTCTAACCTAACCCCGGTTGGTTGGCTCAAATGGCAATATGAGCCCCAGGACGGACGAACGAACTGCCAAAAGAGCAGGGGTTCGAATTTTGGAGAGAACCTTTGAGGAGAGCTGGATAATTGCCACACCGCCCAACTTGGAATTAGTCCTATACAAAAATGCGGAACCTTTTCTCGCATGAGTCGTGGGGATACCTAGGGATATGCCTCGCCCCAAAGGGATAATTAGGATCATGGAATCTAAAAAAAAGGACATTATAACCTTGCTGCTTATTTTTGCATCTCTTGTCTCATTGCATGAATAAATGTGCTAATTGCAGGATAAATATTGCTATTCGCGGGTCCTTGAGCTTCTTGTGAATGTCTGGGCATACCACAGTGCAAGGAGGATGGTGTTTGTGAACCCTGAGACTGGTGTAATGCAGGAACAACACAAGTTCAAGAACCGTAGAGGTAAAATGTGGATCAAATGGTTCTCATACAGCACACTTAAGAGCATGGATGAGGACTTAGCAGAGTTATCAGATTCTGAGGATCCTGGGAGGCATTGGTTGTGGCCATCAACAGGTGAAGTATTCTGGCAAGGTGTGTATGAGAGAGAGAGGAATTTAAGGCACAAGGAGAAGGAAAAGAGGAAGCAAAAGAGTTTAGAAAAACTAAATCGAATGAGGAAGCGTCATCGCCAACAAGTGATAGGAAAATATGTTAAGCCCCCACCAGATGAGGTTGAAAGCTTCAATTCATCTTTGCTTGAAGTAAATGCATTATGATTCTACTCATGTGATGAAGAATTCAAGGCATCTTTCAAGTATATCCTGATATAAAATTCTTTTCTTCTTTTGTAATTTTCGTTTGATTTTTCTTCAACATAATGTGATTTTCATGCAGAAAGGATGCACATTTCAGTTGAGGGTCGTGTGTGTAAAACCTGCATCATTCTAGGCATTGATGTTTGATAAAAATTTAATGTGTAAAGTTTCTTTCTTTCTCTTTTTTCTTCTGTAATTCCATTCTTTCATTTCAGGATAATAGATTCTTTTAGAGAAAGGCTTGGTAAGTTGTAATCTTGATATATAGCATTTGTGAATCTGAATGAGATTTAACTTGTAGCAATGTATTCCATTTTTAACCATTCTCACAACATGTCAGGTGTAAAGCTTTGCTATGTTAATTGAGTAAATTAAAGCTACAATCCTTTGCGTGGGTCTTTTTTTTTTTAATCTCCTTCAAAGGTGCACATGGAAAATAATAATAAGGGTAAAATGTGTGTCATTTTAAAGGATGTAAAGTGTCATTTAAGAAAGAAAGAAATAAATAAAGAAGGAGAAAGAGTTGACAAAAATAAAATAAAAGTGTAGGTTTAGGGTCAATTTCACCCGTCTTCTTGCGCTTTGACCTCCCATCTCCTGTGTCAATTTCACCCGTCTCAACATTCTTCTGTGACTTGCGCTTCAACCTCCTATCCCCAGTTCCATCTTCCTCTGTAAACTGTCCCCGATTTCGGGCAGTCCTTCGCGATGAGCCCGCACCAGTTGGTGTCCTAAATGAGTCAGTAGATATTGGGGCTGCAGGTACACGTTGACCAGCTGGAGTTTGTGCATTTTGTTCAGGACCAGAATCTTCCGATGTTTTCCATTGAAAAATCAATGGAATGTGAGTTTTGAGAAAGGGAGGGAGAGGAGCATATTTATAGGTATCCTGTACGGGGTGAGAAAATTAGAATGCGAGGAGAGAGAAGAGATAAAAAAACAAAACGGTGGTCGGTCACGCTAAACGATCAAGATGATCGGACGGTCGAGAGCAGCTAGTTGCGGATCGTGGCTGACGTGGCGAAATTTTATTGGACAAACACTACGGCAAATTCATAACGTCAGTTACACTTTCTTTTATTTTATCCCCTATTTAATAATCTTTTTTCGATTTCTCTCTTTTTGGCGCGTTTGTTTCGGGAGATTCGATTCATCTTACCCTATTCAATAATTTTTTTCGATTTCTCTCTTTATCTTTACGGGGCTTTTGCTGCTAAAAAGCTCCAAATCAAGCTCCACAAAGGTTCAATTCTTCTTCATCTTACCCTATTCTTCTGTCTTCTGCACACAAAAAATAACTTTCAATTTTTTTAGGGTTTTTTTTTGGGGTTGGATTCACTAATAATATTTGTCCCTTAATGTCTTTGGTGTTGAATTCTTCAGTTACATGGCTTTCTGTCTGGTACTTCAATAACAAAAAAAAAATTAAGGTAACCCTCTTTGTTATTCTAATCTCAAAGGGTAGTTATTCTATCTCTTTGTGAGAGTGAAAGGATATAAGTTGTGTCATTTAAAAGGATAAATGTTTTTCCCTAATAATAATTGTATAAAATAATTATTAAGTCATGACTGAAATTGTAACTTCCTAATGCAAAAATAACTCAAATACAACTGCACAACCTTATATTAAATGCAAAAGTTTCCGATCCTCGTGCAAATGATATTTGGGTCACAGAAAGTTTGATACGCTACCTAGCTACTTTATATCATTATATATAGGAGTCAAATATAAAAGAGATTTATTCATCGGTATGCATGATATATTATTTAGTTATTCTTTAATCCATTGATGGGTTATGACAGTTACTGATGCAGACATCATCTCCACCCAAACCAAAAGCACAACCGACAAAACGGAATGAAGCCTTTGTCACTAACTCTTGGGGCTTAATAGCTGAACTATACCCTTCATCATGTATTTGACTGTGTTTTGATTTTTTTATCCTTACGAAAATATGTATTTTTTGTGTTTTTTTTTTGAAAGTTAAAAGTCAAAACACAAAATAAAAATAACTTAGACATGTTGTGTAAATTTGATTCTAAAACAAAAAAATAGTTATAATTTTTTAAAACTTTTTTTTATAAAATAAATCTTATCAAATGAGTTTTTTATAAATTATATTTAAAAACAGTATTCAAACACTAACTTAGACCAAAGGATAAAACCCTTATACCTAGGAGAACTGTTAAAATGGATGGTAACACTTGAGAATTAAGCAACTTATGGGGAATATAGCCACTCCCAGATGCCCCTGGTGCTGCTGGCAACCCAAAGAAAACTTAACCAGCCCCAGTTCCTGTCCACATATTCCATTAGCTCTTGAGATAGTCCAGCCGAATTATATATATTCAATGATTATGTATTTAAGTTTAATAACATTGATATTAACTGTATTTTTAAAAGTATGACAAATCCTAGCAAGGAGTAGAATTAAGGTTTTCAATTACATAAGTAAACAAATTTATTCTTCTGCTTCATAATGACATCCCCTTGCACAGATTTATTTGAAATGCTTCGAGCCATCTTATTTAAAAGGATGAACAGATATTCTGGATAAACAATAAGCTTAGCATTTGTTTGGAGGAGTACAACACCTAAAAATCGGAGAAACAACTTAACATTTACATTACAACAGTAAAATGATACATTATTAGTACAAAGGGACTCATACCACACTTTACTATTACAACATATACACTCAATCACATTGCAACACCAATGGCTCTCACTTGTAATGGTCTAACTGGACGATTTCATGCAAGAAATCTTGGAAGTTGCTGGTCTATAGCGCTTTGTCCTCACTCTCCTATTCTTGCTCCTTCCTAATTTCTTCTCCAAGTCCTTCACTCTTCCTGTTAACTCTGATATTACACTTAACTGTTCATTCCCAGTTTCCAGCAACTTCTCCATCATCTTCCTTAACTTCACATTCTCTTCCAATAATTTTGTATCACCATTTAACCCTCCATCATGCTCAGCATCAGGTAGCTGAAGCTCTTTTAATGCAGGTGATGCTGCAAATACTTCAGTTTTCTCCTGAGTCAAAGTTTGTGAGTCTTTATTATCAGCACTGATTGCCTGTTCAGCAACCATGTCTTCACCATCAACTTGTGTCTCCCACAGTGCAAACTTTTCTTCTGGTTCCTGTTCCTTCTGTGAGTCATAAATAGAGACACAAACTCCATTGGTTCTGGCAGGATGTTATTCACATCATTTGCTTCCAAGCTTACATCTCCATTCCCTAGTTCATGACCATTGATTTGTGTTGTCAAAGATGGCAACTTAGTATCATTTCTCATTTCCTCTTCTGACTTACACCCAACCTCTATATCCAATGGTGCATCCCCTTTAAGTTCATCTTCTTTCTGGAACTGAATCTTAACCCAGCCATCTGATTCCCCATTAGACTGCACCTCTTCCTTCTCATCTAGCAGTGGCTGTTCTAGTTGAGTTTCTTTTGCTGTGTCATCTGTGGAAGAGCTTGTTTTTTCATCTGCATTACATTCCCCTTCTTCAGTTGGTTTATAAGTTTTAGTTTCATCATGCCTCTCAAATTCAGCTTGTACTTCCCCTTTAGAAATATTAGTTTCAAATTCTGATGTTGCCATATCCTGATCAAGCAATTCCACTGGAAGCTCCTTCATTGAATGGATCTTTGAATCTAACTCATCATGTGCAGCATCATCCACCATGGCTGGGAGGCTTCTATCCATCATCATGGTAGTGCTTTCAGTTATTTGGGCCTCCACCTTCTCTTTTTCATTTTGTTCATCCTTCCCAGAACTAACATCAATGATATCTTCATCTTTAGCTTCCACTGGCAATTCTTTCCAAGCAGTCATATCCAAATTTTCAACTTCAATGGGAATGTCGTTCACATCAGCAATTTTGTCAGTCTCAGAAAGATCACTTGTAGCATTCAATGCATCAACTGTAACCACTTGGCTGATATGTTCATTAACTAAGCCATTTGGTGGGACAATAGGATTTGTTCCCTCATTTGATGAAGGATCAACTGGTGGCTGAGATTCACTTCCACCATCATTAGCATGAACACTGTTAACACCATCATGACATTTTTCCAACGTATCATGACCTCCATCACTGATTCCTTCAGATGAATCCTCTCCTGGTACTGCTACTTTTCCTTCTTGTTGCTCTTGCTGCTGAGGTTTCTTAGCCATTACAGAATCAAGCTTTTCTTGCAAGGATGTGAGCTCTCTTGCCAGGGATTTTCTGGTCTCCCTCAAACTTGGATGAAAACCCTGTATATATTGTGAATAATGTGTAAGCATAATGTTGAAAGTAAGCAGGAACTGTATTAAACATCATAAATAAGATGAACAACAATCAATAGCTCAGACAAACCACAACCACCACTCATATCTATGCAACTCAAAATGTTCATCTTTGTTCTAGTGCAGTGTGCCAACGGTGCTTGTGATAGGTAATTAGGCATGTAATGTTTATTATCCATAGCCATGAATGAAGGAAGAAGGCTAGCTAATAAATACAATGTGAGAATGTTTAAGTGCAAAGTACAAAAAGTGCAAATGGTACGTATTTCATGTGATATTAATTGTTAAAACTGCATTGCAGATTTCATCTTATGTAAATAGAATTAGCTAACACATACCTGTATAGTATCCAACTTAAGGAGGAGTCTCATTATGGTCTCTCCAATTGCAATTCTTTGCTTGTCATTATTTTGAAGATCAGAAGAGTCCTCAAAAGCTTGAATACGGTCTCTAACATCATTCACCTCCTTACAAACTTCAGCTATCTGCTTCAATTTCTTCAATGGTTCCCATTTTCTCACTTGATAACCTCGATAAGCAGCTTGTATCAAAACAGCAGCATCTGCATCCAACAAAACCCTTCCCTCTTTTGGACCTTCATTATTTGGTTTGCTTGAATCTCTTACTTCCCTTGCTTCAGTAGCTTCTTCCCTCATATTTTCTGTCCCTTTCTCTGCCTTTTTATCTTCAGTCTTACATTGGTCACCATTTGTATGGCTTTCCCTTGTCCCAATTGACATCTGGCTTTGACATTCATCCCTGCAGTCAGCACCCTTGTTTTCACTACTCCTATTTTCAGACACCTGAATGGTTCTCTCCTTTGGTTTGACTTTTTCACCGGCATTTGGAGCACTCTCAAGATTCAAATTTGGCTGAGCCTTGTCATTCATGTCACATGAAGGAGTCCTTGATGTTTCACCATCTGTTGCTTGGGAATGTTTTTTTGAGGCAGGTGGACTTGGAGACCTTGAACTCCCATTACCATTTTTCTTCCTTGGTAATGGACTAACTCTCAAACAAACAGGAGGTAACTTAGATGTTTTCCTTGGAGATGTGGACATGGAATGGCTTTGGCCACTGGTGTAGGAGTCATTCTTTGTAACATTATCTTCCATTTGATTTACAGGAATGCTCCTTTCTCTCTTGTCATTTCCCTCCGAATCATTTTTGCCTTGATCATGCAATTCCATCTGCTTCACAGGTATGCTTCTTTTATTAGTCACTTTCTCTATAACATCCGAACCACTTGTATTTGTGGATTCAACTTGATTTGATCTGGTTCCATTTGTAACAACTTCATCAGCATAAGAATTCGCCGGAACAGATTTGAATGTATGAGGCACCTCCTCAATGCATTTTGGTGCAGAAGTTCTCTCCTGATTGTTTGTCCTTCCACCTTCCTCCTGCTTATTGGAATAAGGCATCCAGATGATAGGGAATGGGAATTCCAATCTCTTGTCTTCACTCTGGTGCTTCTGATTCATTCTTCCATCTCCATCATGAACTATGTTAGGGGCACCCTTGTTATCAACAGGTGCACTTGTGTACTCTGGTGGTGTCCAAACAAAGGGATATGGATGATTGTTCTTCAACTGAACTGGGGCCAATGCATCATCCATTTTCTTTCCACCATTAGTTTCTTGCTCTTCAATCTTCACACTTTTACCTTCCTTCTGGTGGCATGGATGATTAAGACACCCACAACAATGATAGTCTCTTGGCATACACTTATCATATTCATATTTAGGCAGCTCCATAGTATAATTTGGTTGTGGGGAATAAGGAACAAAGAATGGTTCTCCATATGAAGGATAGCGACCAGAATAGTACATTGGTGATGGTGATGGAGCAGGAGCATGTGGATAAGAAGGCCTGTAGCTATAATAACCAGGGAAATTGTTGTGGCCACAGCAGAAATTCACAGGAATAGGTTGCCCATAACTGTGAGGAAAGGGACAAAACTGTTCATAAGAAAAGGGTGATTTGGATGAATCCATGTTTATTTGAGGTGGAATAGCCTCAATGCCAGGATGATAACAATGAGGGAAAGGTATTTGGTTTCTCTGATATGGGTATGAGTCCATGTTTCTATATGCAGGCATCATGTTCGGTAAGGTTGTTGCCCTTGGTATAACTCAGAAAGATACTAGGGCGTCAACTCTGCAATTCAAAACAGGACTAATGTCAAATTTCAATATTAAGAATAAGGGAGAAAGATTAGGAGAATGATTTATGTTAATTGTGTTCATCATTAAAAAACAAAAAAAATGATCAAGAAGAAGCACTAATGAAGAACACCATTTCGTTATATTATTTTAGGAGAAAATGTTATGCAATTTTTGCATATAGTTATCTGCATTTACTCTCAAAACGACGTCATTTGATATTGAAATCTTAAAAAATTATAAATATAAAGAATATTTTAACTATGAAATAATTTAAAATTATAAAAATATCATGATTTTCATCCAAAAACAACGTCGTGCTTATTGTAGATAACTTATATGCAGTAACTAAAAATAAAAGGTGAACTCATTATTTTGTTCCAACAAAATATAAACTAGAAAGCATACATCATACAACACAAGATTAATTTCTTCTGAACAGAAGCTGCATATAAGAGCCATTCATCTTCAGCATAAAAGCTATAATTCAGCTTCTCAATGCTACAACTATAAGGCATACACCACAAGCACATAAATTTTCCTCTAAAATACGGTTGCTAGGTCAGTTGTAATCCACGAAGCCATATCACACCTGAGTTTATTGGACTTGAACAATGGACAGTATGCAGAAATTTCATTTATTTATGAATAGAATAAGACGATAAAAATTAAATTCGTTAACCATTTCAACACAAAAAACTTAAGCAGCTATATATGAAACTCATATTAATAGATTTTATATTCTCAAACACATGCATATTAGGATCACAACTTTGATTTTTGATTCTCAGCAATATCTTAATTTCTTTCAAAAGTACAGCACCATATTAAAAGTGCATCTTAATTTCTTTCACAACTTTCAATGACTTGCTCTTATATCGTTCAAGTCTAGTAATGGATTAATGTAAATATTTTTCATACAGCACCATAACGCAACTAAAAAATAGGCCTCCTGAAAAAATGTCATTAACTCAAAACTATCAACAAAGCTCCTATACCACATAAAAAAACAATCCAAATTTCACGTTAAAAACATGACAAAAATATGAACCAAAGACACAGCAAAAGAGAAGGGAAAAAATGACTTACGTTAAATTTTTTAAGGAAACTAAACGAGAAAAGAAAAGAAAATTCCAGCCAAACAGTTCCGCTCAATCCAAGTGAAAGAGTTAACAGTGCAAAATCGAGCCACCAACCCAAAAAACAGAGAAATGAAGTGGTGTTGTTTGTATACGATCAAAGCTTTGTGTCGTGAAAAAATAATTCTCAGAATGGAAATGTAAGATAGAACGTGACCCTTTTATAGGGACAGCTATGTTTAATAATAGAAATGGTTGAAGACAAAAATCATGGTTTTCGAGATGTTTCGCGTGTCTTCGAGTGTTCAACAATGAAATCCTCTCTAGATTTTTCGTTACAGTTAAGGTATGGCCCACATGTTCTAGCCACGTGTCAAATCAACTATACGCAGCCACGTTATATGTATATTTGAGAACCTTCGAGTCATTTTTGGGGGAGAAAAACCATTTTAAAATTGTTTAAATAAAATATATTTTACAATAAAAACTAAGGCTTTAATGATGAACGTAGATAAATTATAAAGTTTCGGAAGGCCATAACTTTGACTCGGGTATCCAAATTATATGATTTTTTTTTGATTTCACATAAACAAAAAAAATTGATATATTTTATATCCCACAAACATAGTTTGAATTATAATTGTACCACAAATAGTGTTTATCCATAAAACGAAACTGTGTTTGTGAAGAAAAATATGTCAAATAATAATCTCTAGAGAAAAGTTATGTGAAATCAAAAAAAAAATCATTTTATTTAAAATTAAATGGCCTTAAAAGCAGTCATTAAAAGCTTTTTGAGGCAATCTTTAAAAAGCTTTCTCAATATTTAGTTATTTTCAAATAGGTTTTATAACTTATCCAATCAACTTTAATCGGGTAATTTTTTTGTCCAAAAACTCTAAAGAGTGGTTTAACCCATTTTTGGTCAATCCCGTTATTTTTAAATAAAATATATTCTACAATAAAAACTAATATAAATTGACACACAAAGTCACCAATACAAAAAAAAATCTGTCAAGAATTTGTTAATTTTTTTTTACTTTAAAACTAAATAATTTAAAAGCAGTCATTAAAAGCTTTATGCCATTTAAAAAAAAATGCTCAAAATTTAATAAAAGTGAACATGCCTAAATTAAAATGCTTGATTTAATAAAAGGTTTTATTATTTGTGTCAACTCCGAGGCAAAATGGGTTATGCCCATTGTTGGTCCCTTAAATTTTGAAAAAGTCTTCATTTTGGGTCAATTTACTGCTTTGAAGCAAGCTCTTCAATGAAGGATAACAGAAATTGTAGCTAGGCCCAAATAAAGGCCCACAGAAATCTTTCTTAGTCCACCATAAACTTAAAACAAGACAAGAATTCAAGGTTCTTCTAATGTGAAACCTACCCCAAATAATAATAATAATAATAACACTAGACATGTAAACAGAATAATTTGGTATGGTTGTTGACAATTGAGTGATTGTAGCAATTTATTCCATCTTATAACTACGTTTAGTTAAATTCTGTCAAAACTTTAGCAAATTTTTGTTGACTGTATAACATTTATTCCAAAATAAATTCGAACCTCGAGCAAAATAATAACAGCAATTCTCTTTTAATTTTTTAACATGGCAAGTGGCAACGATGCTTGCTTTCATCATGACAAATGCGAACTTCATGGCCACATGACCAAGTTATTCTCAATAAGGGCTCGAATTCCACAGGATATACATGGTGTGATTCATGGAAAACAAGAAATACCCATTTGGGTTTGGATTTTGTAATGCAATTACAAAGACCAAAACTAAAAACTTTTTTAGGTACAAGGAATTACGTGCAGATTTATGGGGAGGGGTAACTGTTGGTACATGTAAAAGGCGAGGGTAGACAAAATCAAAACTTAAAGCATATTGGCGACGGCTAAGACCAAAAATATGGAAATCAGGGAACCAGGAATATCGATTCAAAAATGGTTTTGAATGCAATGAAATTAAGTTTGTATCTACTCCTTTGTTAAAATTAAAAATATGTAATATTATTATAAAAGCATATAATTTAATCATAAAGAAATGAGTATAATAAATATAGGGGCAGGATATACTTACCAGCAAAAATATTTACCACATTTACAACTAATTTAATCATTGTTGACTTCCTTCAATCTAACGATTATAATGTATTTAGAATTAATAATTAATTAATAAGTACCACTCAATAATTTTCAATAAGGTATAATCGTTAGATTGACGGAAATCAATGATAATTAAGTTGGTTGTAAGGGTGATAAACTTTTTTGGTGATAAGTATATTATTCTCTAAGGATTTAAGGTCTCTTATATTGTAAAAGATAAAATTATATCTTACACACACATACAAGTGTGTGTAATTCATGTTTTCTCTTTCTCACTCTTCTCCTCATGACTCGATCTTGGCCCCACGTATTTTTATATATATAAAAAATAATATTATCTCTTAATGAAAGATATTAAATCCTAAATATAATTATGATTGCTTTTTTTTCTAATTTTAGTTGGTAATATTATGAGACTTCAATACCACTAAATGGTAAAATAATAATAATAATAATAATAATTTGTACTAAGCATTGCAATAATGATATGTCACAGAAATTATCATCAATCAATCCAAAATGATTTAAATTGCAGTAATTGAATAAAAAATCAAAAATTGAATTAATCAAAAATAGATTTAATTTAAATTTAATAAAATTGGATTGATTTGAATCAAATTTTATAAAAAAATTAAATCAAATGAATAATTAAGTGACCAAATAAAATAGATTGACCGCAGCTTACCAAAAAAAAATTAGATTGAATGAGATAATTTTTTTATCAAAATTGATCCATTTCAAACTGGGAACATCCTACTACTGCTGCTGCTGTGTTGTGTGGGACTACCGGCCAATGTAAATATGAGCGCAATGCACGATGTGACTGATTGATTGAAATTTGTTTACCAAAAACAAAAAACAAAAATTGAAAATCTAAAACTAAAGTTTTTGGCCAATGAGTAAAAAACACGAAGACATAGGTTATGTAGCTTTTCATGGACCGAGGCAATGTGATTTCATATCTGACGCAACGGCGCTGGCACTCTGCTGCTTTACCTGCTCTGCCACTGTGCAAACAACCCTACGTTAATAGCTTCTCATAGTTCTCAACTTTCAACTAGCGTAAGAAGATCGAGCCCCACCAATTCAAACATAAATTTTATATATAAATAATATGGGTAAAATGTGTGTCATTTTAAAGGATGTAAAATTATGTTATGTTAAGATAAAGAAAGATATAGATAAAGAAGGAGAGAGAATTGAGAAAAAAATAAATAAAGACATGAGTCACACTTCTTTATGAGAATGAAAAGATATAAATTATGTCATTTAAAATGATAAACACTTTTTCCAAATACTAAAACATAGGCTTAATTTGATTGGCAGGTATAGCAATGTATGTAATACACAACATATATATTAAAAAGATGCAATATAAAATCATACATTTATTCTCCATTATTTCTGGTTGTAATATAGCTTAGTTGGCGATGATGTACATATACTAGTTATATTATATTTAATTCGTGTGCTTTAATATATATAACTCAATTCATTAATAATGTGTCGCTTTCATGATCCGTTTTTCCAACCAAAACTGAATATTTGCTGATATGCTTTATATGCATTTATATATATATAGCTTTTTTACTTTTTTAATAGGGTTAATTTCCAATCACATGAAATGGAACTCAAAACACCTATCATACAAAGAGATTTTGTCCCAACAAAAAATGCATCCAAGAGATGATAATTTATATATATGAACGATCTCTGTTGTTGTGCAATCACATCTGCACCCACCAATCAAGTTGGAACTTGCTCACCATGCAACTCAAGTCGTGAAACAAATGGCACTTTTTTGGTTTCCTCTCAGCACATGGGGTAATTGGTACCAATAAACAGGCTATAACTAATAATAGAAAGGCACAGGTAAGGTCAATCTGCAGGCAGAAACTGGGGGAGCAAAACCATGAACCTAAACTATTTTCCCGCAAGAGCACAATCATATAGCCATGGCTGATTATGGCCCACAAGCATCAATAATGGGTTTTTTACCCTTCCAATGCAAAATTTATGATATATTACCTATTTAATTTTTTAAAATTATAACAATTTAACGTGAGTGAAACATGTGTTGGGAGTAAGGTATAAATAGGTTAAGTTAGACTTTGACTTAAATAATCTAAGCCTATGTAAAATATCTGATATCCTAAGTACCTTACCTATTAGCCTTGTGTAGACTTAAATTATAAATCTGATCTGATTTATATTTAAAAAAACAAAAGCTTAAGTCTAGGCATTATAAAAAAAGTATGCAGCCTACATTTTAAATAGATTTTTTTAAAAGCACATGCCTATTCTATTTAATTATATGTAATCGGCCAAGCCTAACCTGATATAGGCTAGGTTATAAGCCCTGTAGGCCGACCTAGTTCATTTACACCCTTAATCGGGAGTGTGTACATTTCAGTCGCGCAACTTATGTAAGCCAAAATGCGCTGCCACATGTCACACTATACAAGACACACATAGGGTGTATGTATGCACAACTTTTAGGATCGTGTTTTGCATTGTTTTGAGTTTTGCATGTGGAGGTGATGCATGACTTAAACAGGCACATTCCTTACTATTATTTCACTCGCATTAGATTATTAATTAATTTATCAAAAGAATTAAACCGATGATATATTTATATTTTTACATGAGAAGGGTTACAAAAAAACTCAATAACGTTGATCCCATGCAAAGCATTAAGCTTGGATGAGTTCATTTGGATACATCTTTATAAAATACGTTTATTTATTTATTTGTATCTAAACTGATTTAATTTGATTCAAGCGCGCTGTTAGCTTCATATTAAAATTGGGTTTCTCAACGTTATTTTTTTAAAAAATTCGAATTTGATTAAGAGAAATCTCTGTTTGATTCCTATTTTTTAAAACAATTTTCTAGTTCTCAGAACAAAAAAACAAAAAAAAAACTCGTTTAGTAAGCTTGTTTTGTAAAAAAATAAAAAAAAACTAAAAACTAAAAACTTTAACTATTTTTTTATTTTTAGAATCAAATTTAGAGAACATGTTTGAGTTGTTTTTGTTTTCTGTTTTGGTTTTTAACTTTCAAAACAAAAAAACACACATAAAACAAAACAATTGTTTCCATAATTATTCTACAAAATAGTATTTTTTGACTCAAATTCTTTATTACTCAAACAAATGATGGTCGAACTAAACAGGTTAATTTACACGACAATATTTTCTTTTCCCAGATGACTAGGAAAATGTTTTTTTTTTTTTTTTGACAAAACTCTCATTTACGTGCTCTTAAAGACTTTGAAACACATATTCAAAGGTTAACAAATATGCGCACAAAAATGAAAGGAGGAGGAGTAAGGTCACAATTATCAATCTTTCCATATTTTTGGTTTACTTTGTCAGTCTTAAATTTGACAAAGTGATTTTAAATAATTAAGCTTTTTCGCCGCTCATGCTGTGATCACATTTACTTATATAGCCTGATGAGATCAGAAAACAATTAATTGAATTGAAGAACTCTTTATTGGAACACAGTTGTGAAAAAAAGGTTCTTTAATTAAGGATGTAACTGTGGCACCTATACAACAATTAAGTCTCATCTTGTCACTGTCCAACACCAAAACCTGCCTAACCAATGCCATCGTGATTTCAATTGAAGCACTTTTTGGATTTTGCCGTCACCATCACCAAAATTAAAGAAGCTGACTCAAACAAGCACCAATGACAACAAAAATTCTAAGACCTAATTAACATTTTATTGTCTTCAAAGAAGGATTGTAGTTGTCAAGCTTAAGAAAAGTTTATGAGTTGGTCAAGGGAGATTTTGTGTGAACAATGTGCATTGCGTGGGTGGTGCTCTCAACGCATTTGAACTTCACATATCAATTCACATATCATATTCGACCCGGTTAGCTATAAAACATATACTTTATTTAGTAAGAAAATATTAGTAAATTTATTTTCAATATTTAACAAATGTTTAAAATGTCAAAAATTCAATTTTATATAAAAAAATACTTTATTTAGTAGAAAAATATTAGTAAATTTATTTTCAATGTTTAAAATGTCAAAATTTCAATTTTATATAAAAAAATACTTACGAAAAAAAAAACCCTATTACTTTGAATAATGTTAACCTCTCATGTAAAATATATGTGGAGCAGAATATTAAATGACTATGTTTGTGATTTGATATTTTTTCTTCTTACCTGATTAGCTTTATTTAGCAAGATGCTATGTAATGGACCAGAAGATTATGTCTTATTCCAACAATATAACAGATAGGTAAACAACATAATAACTTGTAACCTCTTATATAAAAATAATCTCATCATCCTATCCCAAATAATCACACTCATATTCTACACCTACATGTAACCTCTTATATAAATAAAAAATTAAAAACCTCTCAAGTACATACTTTTTGACTCATTTTCTATTGCTGCATCACTGGGCATACACCAACATTTTGGCTACATGCCTATTGTTAGTGCATAGTAATCGGTACATTGGCTATTTACCCATTTGATATCTCTCTCATAGATATCTCTAAGTGCACATATCTATCACCTATGTGTGAATATTCATAGTCTACCTGGACCGAACATTAGCATCGTCTGTGCGAATCGGTAAACTTTGATCCCCACCCAGTCACGATGAACACTTAAAGCGAGACAATGAACATTGAAAACCACCTGATGAGTGGACTTCGCAATTAAAGCCATGGATTGTCAATGTCTTTATGTTGCCGAGGAAGGACTGTATAAAGGTTCTTCAGAAGAAAATCACAATGAAAATCTGTGTGCACCAGGAAGTGCTCGAAATATAAGATTTGACGCACGTCTCAATAGGATTACATAGATTCTAGTCGAGTCTCAATAGGTAAATATATTTTGGTGTTATGAGCAGATTGCAATCTAAGACCTTGACCAATAAGCTGAGTTTATTTGCGAAAGACCCATGATTCTGGACTGAGTCCAAGTGCCAAAAATGCCCTTGTAAGGGTATGAAGAAGATAGTCGAGGCGAGAAAATTCGAGCTAAATAAAAGAGGTAAACACCGTCTCTATAAACATAAAGACTGGCAAAAGAAGCCAAAATCAAAGCAAAAGCCATGGCAAGTTAAGCTGAGATGCCAACCCTAAAACACAACGGCAAGTTAGGCCGAGTTGCTAAATACGACATCCTCAAGATGCCAAACCGACTCCACGTCACTCGCCATGTCAAAATATATAGTAAGAAATTGGAAAGTAAATCGTCAAGATCTCGTATAAGAAGCTGGGTTCATCCAACAAGGCTCGCGGTGTCGCATACCGGCCAAACAAAATGCTATACAAGGCCAACATGACAAATACTATACGCCATGGCAAATCAAGTCGTGTTTAGACGAATTTACTATACACCACGTTTGGTCGACCTGTGGAGTCACACAGGATCGGACCGCTCCAAGGCTGGAAGCAACCCGACCTCAGAACCCAGTTTTGAAGCTCGACTATAGTCGCGAGCTCCAAAGGCCTTAGAGCGGCTATGACAATAGTATGCCGTAAGGAGCTATGAA
This sequence comes from Gastrolobium villosum, assembly GCA_032173675.1. Lineage (NCBI taxonomy): Eukaryota > Viridiplantae > Streptophyta > Magnoliopsida > Fabales > Fabaceae > Gastrolobium > Gastrolobium villosum. The sequence continues at coordinate 51,603 of JAVKPL010014700.1, forward strand.
AAGCTCATTTTCCAGTAAAAGGTGAATTATTCAATAATATTATGATAGAAATCCTAAAGCGGCTATAGAAATTATAGTAAACCATAAGCCCATGCTAGCTAGGGGTGTTCATCAACCGAACCAAACCGATTCAAAAAGCGGAAAATCATTTTCCGAAAAAAAATAAAAGGTGAATTGCTGAAAACCGAATATATATTATGATAGAATATCAAAGAAAAACTAAACCCAAGAAAAAATCTAGTTGCATGTCATCAACAAAGTTTTATTTATGTAAAGCTTCATATCTCATTGCCATATATATATATATATATATTATTGTTTACTAATGCTTTTGTATTTCAAAATTTCTTTTTTTTACAAAGTGAATATATACAAAAAGATGTTATTTGCACAATAACCATGAAACAAATTTTAGGAATTTCAAAAAATCGAAAATCAATCCAATCCAAATCGGAAAAAATCGGATTGGATCGGATCGGATTTGAAAAAATTCCAAACCGAAGGGATTGGATCGGATGATCTTTGCTTCCAAAATCGATCCAATCCAGACCACGAACACCCATACTACGAACCCAACACCTTAGAACCCTCTATTGGCTTCAAAGCGCTGGAGCCACAACATTACTATTCGGGGCCAAATAACAAACAAAATAAGGGATAAAAGGCCACATAACAAGCTTAAATCCCTAAAGCAGCCCGAAAAGTAATACAAATTAGAGCCTCAGTAAGACAATCCGGGTTCACAAAAGATAAAGCCTCGGCAACACACTAAAACAACTTTAACAAAAAGAACGTCAAGGTGCGTCATAAAAGCATGATAGAAGTTGCAAAGTGAAATGGCCACATCAAAGAAGACAAAGGCCAGAAAAAAAATCAAAAATGTACTTTACAACACAAAAAAGGACAGAAGCCCCCACAAAAGAAATGCGTGCAAAGCGACTCAAGAACGCCAAGCATATGCCAATTAAGGATGAATCTAGACATGTCTGAGGTGCAAAAAATTATACAGCTCGGCAGCCTGAACGCTCAGATTACCGAACTGGGGGAAAACTGTTATGGACCAAGATATTAGGTCCCCATCCCAACAACCTAACAGATAGGTAAATAACATAACAACATGTGATACACTAAGGGTGTGTTTGGTACAAGATTTTTTGTAGTTTCCTTGGAAAGCATCATAGGGAGAATAACAATACCATGTTTGGTATGAAAAAAACACCAAACTTTTCCGGATAATTTTTTTTCCCGAAAATAGCTTTTGTGTGTAATTTTATGTACTGTCCGTATCATTGGAATGCTATAGATTAGGTAGAATTTTTTGTTGCCAGGAAAAGTAAAAAGTGGCCCACAAAGGAATAGACCACTTTACCCTTTGGTTTGTACAGTTTCTGAACAAATGGTGTCACGTACAGACCTTTTTGAATCAAAATAAAAGTGGGGTTATTTTGTTAATAATCTCACAATTCCACTAATATTTCACAATCAACTAAATACAAACTCAGTAAACTTAACCACAAAATCTCGAGAAAATTTGTACCTACCAAACACATTTTTAGTCACATTTCCGGCTAACTCATTTTCTCACCATATCCTAGAGAATCAAGATTTTCGGGTAAACAAAAATTTCTCTTCTACCAAACGCCACCTAAAGAGATAAGGGTAATCCCATCATCCTATCATAAACGATGACACTTCTATCAGGATTCTACACCTAGAGGTAACTCCATCTATAAATAAAGGATTAAGTCTCTCAGGTACATACTTTTTGACTCATTCTCTATTGCTGCATCACTAGGTACACACCCACGTTTTGCCTACATGTCTATTGTTAGTACGTCGTGATCAATACATTGGCTATATGCAAGTATAATATATCTCTCATAAATATCTCTGAGCGCACATATCTATTACTTATGTATGAATATTCACGGTCTACCCATATTGAAGAATCTGTAAATTTTAAATGACTTTTATTTATTTTAGTGATCTAAGCATGCACTTGCTTGCATGATAAAATAGTGTCCTTTTTATTTGTTTTTGTAATTTTCTTGTTGAAGTGTTGTGTCTAATTAATTGTTACTAGGCGACGATGACACATAACCTACATTATACCATTAGAGATGACAATTAGAAAGGACTCTATTGGTACATATAATAGATCAAGTTCTGATATTATAAGATTTGAAAACATAAGGGATGATTATATTAAATTTAATAAAATTTTAATATTATACGGTTGTTGGTGTGACATCGTATAAATTACCGCAGATAATATTATTTTAACATGCTTGGAGACACAATACACTAAATAAAACAAAATAAACATTTTTTTTACAAAAAATACTCTTTACTTAAGAAATATAATATATTTTTGTAGGTTTATTATGTTATTAATTTTTGAAGAAATAAAAATCCCTAAAACCTAGCTAAAAGAACACATGAACACTACGTACATTCCGTTAAAAAAAAAAAATAGGTCTACACATAAAAATTAACAGAAGTCTTATAAGAATTTGAATCTCATAGCCGATGACAGATTTTCGAGAGGTCTTGCGGGAATAATAGATTCTTAGGATGGTCTAATTTTTTTTATGACGATCATACCTACTTCTTTGAGGGAACTCCATACTTCGATATTTTTACAAGTTAAAACTATTATACTTATACTTATAGTTAAAATAGTTAAAGTTAAAATTATTATTCTTTATCCCTTATCATAAAATATATTTGATAGAAATTAATACAGATTCTCTCCCCAAAAATGATCTAGATTTATATATTATATAAAGTGTATAATAATTTTTTAAATAATCATATATACTTTTACTATCGATGCAACACTATATAATTAAATATTAAAATTCAGTTTACTACTGTATTATATATAATTTATATGTATAAATTTATAATTTAAAAAATATTATTAAGAAATTTAAAAATAATTTAATTTTTTTAAACCTATAATATATATATATATATATGTTAATTCATGTGAGGCCGAACTCTTCGGGCTAGTTCATTGTTGTGCCAAATGTTAGCTGACCCGCAGCTGACCAAGAATAATTCAAGTTAACCGATTGAATTATATAAATTAAAATTATTAGTATATAATTTCATATATCTATATATATATATATATATATATATATATATATAATTTCATATATCTATATTATTAAGGAAGCCTAAGATGAACATATACATTATTTTAAAAATAAAAACTTAAATTCTAAAAAAATAAAAAATATTTATTGAAAATATATATTTAAAAATAAAAAATATATTTATACACTAATATGTCAATTTATAAATTTAATAATTTTGTATTTAGCCAATACTTATTTATATAATTAATCATTTTGATTCTTTTCGATATACTAATATATTAAAAAATAAATACTTTTAAAAATTTCAGCAAGAAATCTACTTGGCCCGTATTTAATAGGAGAAAATAATTACATATATAAGTGATATGTGTATTTTTTAATATTAGCAAAAAAATAAAAACTGGAAGCTGCTCAATTGGAAGCTTTTTATAATAAAAAAGTTATTTTTATAATTTTTTTTAATTAAAAAACTGCTTTTTATAAAGAGCATTTATAACAAAAATATTTGGCTTGTATTCTTCTTTTAAAAGATAAGAGAAGATAAAAAGGCTAAGTCAATCACGTACTTATAAATAATTAATAAAAACTAATATTTTAGAATAACATATCATGATTACATGCCAAACAAACACTAATAACATGCAAAATCGAAAAGGATTAAAGCATAATGAGGACATTGTTTTTTCTTAGCGTGTCATTTGTGTTTCTTGGAACTTTTGTTAATTGCATTTTTGTTAAATATGTATTTTAAATAATATAAAAAATAATAATAAGGGTTTTATATATTGTCACAAAAAAATTGAGATAATTTAAACTTCAACTTTTTGGAAAAATATTAAATCTTTCTTATAAATTAGATCAAAATAATGGGATTAGGATAATTACTAATAATTCCTATTTGGGTTTATCATCTATCATTTAACATGATCACAAAAATTTTCCTACACTCACAACATTTTGTGGGGCCCGTAGCAAAAAAAAAAAAAAAAAAACTCTGGCACGCAAAACGAATCTCTATAACATAACACAATCACTTTCCCTACAACATAACTCATATAAAACCCTTCCTATTTACTCGCAGTTTCCTATTTTTGTAACGAATATATTAGAATAATAGAATAGGGGAGACATTTTTTGTAACAAGAAAACTATATAGCATTAGAGTTCATTGCTTGTATTTAAAGAAAGTTTTTATAGTCTATTTCTATGGGGTAGGATATAACCATTAGATTGACAAAAATCAACGATGATTAGATTGGTTATAAAAGTTGTAAACTTTGATATGATATAACCATTAGATTGACATAAATCATCGGTACATACGTGTGATGGACTAAGGTCCATATGCGTCCTCTCTCCTCTACGAAAATGGAATACCCCTAAGAGGCATACTAAGAGGTGAGAGGAGGTTTATAAATTTTTCCACATCTCACTATTTGTCGAATTTGGAACTTTTACCCTTTTCACCTTCCCTCTTTCTTTTATTCCTTAACCTATTTTTTATTCATTATCCATAGAGTTTTATGCACATATTCTAACAATTAGCTCCGAAGGGCAAGACATAAATTCAAAAAGCTGATTTAACATAAGACGCGGGCTTGTAAATTATATAGTTTTTGTTTTCAATCGCTTAACCAACAATTCAATTAATTCAAATAGAGCATTATAATATCACACGACTCACACAAGATCATTTTCTCCATTTCTAAGAATTTGAACTCAAAACATTTAATTAAGGGAAAGAAGGTTGATTGACCATTTTACTTTTCTTTCAAAATTAATTTATCATTTTGTCCATTTATTGAATTATATACCAATATGTCTTCACTTGTCCAAACTCTAATTCTTGATAAGTCTTTTACTTGAGTAAATGACTTATTTACTCAGTAGGTGCGGGTCAAATTTTGGTCAAATAAGAACAAATTATTGCATAATTTGAGAAGAGAGACAAATTGATATAAAATTTGAAAAAAAAGGATACAGTACTAATTTTTTTATTAAAATAAGAAAAAGATGGTTAATCAATCAGAAAAAGAAACTCTTGGTGATATTGGTGATGATTTATAAATATAATATGAAAGAAATTATGATTTTTTTTGGGATGTTTTAAGAGTTGTATTATTATCATTAAACCAAGAAAAATGCAATCTGTACTAGTCATGCATCCATCATACTTAGTGGGCTGCTAGAAAAAAGTGGCGAGACAAGCATAAAGAAAAAAACAAAATTGTCCAGATTTCACCTCACACTACTAGAAAAGTGCAAATTTTCGACGGAAATTTTCGACAGAAAATATTCTGTCAAAATTAAAGACGGAAATTTCAACGGAAAATGTAATTCGTCGATAATTTTTTACGGAAATTAAGTTCCGTAAAAAATATTCGACGGAATTGTGATTCCGTCGAAGATTTTCCACGGAAAAGGAATTCCGTCAAAGATTTTCCACAGAAAAATTATTCCGTCGAAAATAATCTAAAAAAAAATAATCAAAAAGAAATTAATTTATGAATTTTTCGACAGAAAAATGATTCCGTAGAAGATTTTCCACGGAAAAGGAATTCCGTCGAAAACAATTACAAAAAACAAATCAAAAAGAAATTAATTTTTATGAAATCTTCGACGGAAAAATGATTCCGTCGAAGATTTTCCACGGAAAGGAAATTCCGTCGAAAATAATTCAAAAAAAAAATCAAAAAAAAATTAATTTTGATGAAATCTTCGACGGAAAATGATTCCGTCGAAGATTTTCCACGGAAAAGGAATTCCATCGAAAACAATTCAAAAAATAAAAATCAAAAAGAAATTAATTTTTATGAAATCTTCGACGGAAAATGATTCCGTCGAAGATTTTCCACGGAAAGGGAATTCCGTCGAAAACAATTCAAAAAATAAAAATCAAAAAGAAATTAATTTTTATGAAATCTTCGACGGAAAATAATTCCGTCGAAGATTTTCCACGGAAACGAATTCCGTCGAAAAAAATTAAAAAAAAATTAAAAAAGAAATTAATTTTGAAGAAATTTTCGACGGAAAAATGATTCCGTCGAAGATTTTCCACGGAAAGGGAATTTCGTCGAAAACAATTCAAAAAATAAAAATCAAAAAGAAATTAATTTTTACGAAATCTTCGACGGAAAATGATTCCGTCGAAGATTTTCCACGGAAAAGAATTCTGTCGAAAAAAATTAAAAAAAAAAATTAAAAAAAAATTAATTTTGATGAAATTTTCGACGGAAAAATGATTCCGTCGAATATTTTCCTCGGAAAGGGAATTCCGTCGAAAACAATTCAAAAAATAAAAATCAAAAAGAAATTAATTTTTATGAAATCTTCGACGGAAAATGATTCCGTCGAAGATTTTCCACGGAAAGGGAATTCCGTCGAAAACAATTCAAAAAATAAAAATCAAAAAGAAATTAATTTTTATGAAATCTTCGACGGAAAATGATTTCGTCGAAGATTTTGCACGGAAACGAATTCCGTCGAAAAAAATTAAAAAAAAAATTAAAAAAGAAATTAATTTTGATGAAATTTTCGACGGAAAAATGACTCCGTCGAAGATTTTCCACGGAAAGGGAATTCCGTCGAAAATAATTCAAAAAATAAAAATCAAAAAGAAATTAATTTTTATGAATTCTTCGACGGAAAATGATTCCGTCGAAGATTTTCCACGGAAATGGAATTCCGTCGAAAAAAATTAAAAAAAAGAAATTAAAAAAGAAATTAATTTTGATGAAATTTTCGACGGAAAAATGATTCCGTCGAAGATTTTCCACGGAAAGGGAATTCCGTCGAAAACAATTCAAAAAATAAAAATCAAAAAGAAGTTAATTTTTATGAATTCTTCGACGGAAAATGATTCCGTCGAAGATTTTCCACGGAAATGGAATTCCGTCGAAAAAAATTAAAAAAAAATTAAAAAAGAAATTTATTTTGATGAAATTTTCGACGGAAAAATGATTCCGTCGAAAACAATTCAAAAAATAAAAATCAAAAAGAAATTAATTAATATGAAATCTTCGACGGAAAATGATTCCGTCGAAGATTTTCCACGGAAAATAATTCCGTCGAAAAAAATTAAAAAAAAAATTAAAAAAGAAATTAATTCTGTTAAAAGAGTCCAACCCACTATTAAAAGCAAAAGAGAAAGAAAAAGAAGGTGAGAACCATCTCTGTAGAACCATTTCCAAGAAGCAGAACAACGATTTAGTGGAACGCAGAGAATTCAGAAGAATCGCGTTTGGGTTCGGCGATGGAAATTTCGAATCCTACTTTTTCCAGGCCCTTGTCCATAACGCCGGGTTCTAGGGTTTTGAGAAGCCCTCTCACCGATGAACAGATCTGGAAGCGACTCAGAGACGCGGGCTTCGACGAGGAATCCATTAAGAACAAAGATAAGTCTGCTCTTGTTGCTTACATCGCTAAGCTTGAAGCTGAGGTTCGTATCTTCCTTCATCTCTCTAATTCTCTTTTCGTTGTTCTCTCTTTCTCAATTTGTGTGACTAGTAAGGTATTATGTTATTTTCAGGTTTTTTAGATTGAGAGACTTTATTTTGACATTATTTGTGGTTTGATAAATTAAGTAATATTCATTAATAAAGCTCGAGGCAGACCAAAAAATGGGCTTGTGAATGGGCTTGTGCCGTATCCAGGCTTAGCCCAAAGGCTCTTGCGTGAGGGCTTGTGCCGTATCCACGAAGCTGTATTCATGATTTTATTGCTTTCACTATTCATGTGTATTGTTCTCATCACTTGCTGTTGCTGGCTTGTTGCACATGCTGACGATTTTAATTTGATTATCTTTTGCGAAGGCTTCCTGCGGAATTTTTAGATACTGAGGATGACGACGAGACTCAACCCCCGTCTCAGGACGTAGGTGATGACCACGATCATGCAGGTCATCCACCAGCATGACTTTTGTATCTTTGTTGGATGTATATGACCGAGACTATTGTACATAGACTATTTTGATTAGTATATGACAGGGACTTTTGTATATGTATGTTCCTGTTTGATTAGTATATATCTTGGACATTTATACATATAGGACTCTTTTGATTTGTATATGACAGGGGACTTTTGTATATGTATGTCCCTTTTGATTAGCATATGTCTTGGATATTTTTAGACATAATACTCTTTTGATTAGTATATGATAGAGACTTTTGTATATGTATGTCCCTGTTGATTAGTATATGTGTTGGACATTTATATATATAAGTATATTTTGATTAGTATATGTGTTGGACATTTATATATATAAGTATATTTTGATTAGTATATGACAGGGATCTTTAACATATCATAATTATATTAAAATCATATAATTATGATATGTTACTTTCATATATTTGTTTATCAGGTGTGAAACATAAATTGATATTAATTTTGTAGAGATAAAAATATTCAAAGAATTTATGTCGAAAATTTTCGACAGAATTTGTTTTCCGTCGAAAATTATTAAAAGATTTTTCGACGAAATTTTATTCATTTTCCGTCGAAAAATATTAAAAGATTTTTCGACGGAATTTCATTCATTTTTCGTCGAAAAATTTCGACAGAATTTATTTTCCGTCGAAAAATATTAAAAGATTTATCGACGGAATTACATTCATTTTCCGTCGAAAATTTTCGACAGAATTTATTTTCCGTCGAAAATTAATACAAGATTTTTCGACGGAATGTCATTCATTTTCCGTCGAAAAATTTCGACGGATTTATTTTTCCGTCGAAATTTTCCACGGAAATTATTCCGTCGAAAAAAACGACGGAAATAATTTCCGTCGAATTTTTTCGACGGAATCTCTAATTCCGTCGAAAAATTTATTACCTACGAAGACTTATTCGACGACTTCTTTTCCGTCGAAAATTCCGTCTAAAATGTCATTTTCGACGGAATTTTTATCATTTTCGACGGAATTTTTCCGTCAAAAAAAAAGCATTTTCTAGTAGTGTCACTTTTTTTATTGTGAGACTCAGCCACCTTTGTTTCGGTTTATCAAAAAATAATTTTTATCTCTTCCTTATTTTATAAAAGTTAAAGTTATTTATATTTTTATAAAAGTATTTAATTTTTGAAAAAAAAAATTGACTTTTGCTTTTCTTAGAAGTAAAAAATTTTAGCTTTTGAAAAAAGTAGATTTTTGACTTTTTTGTGAATTTTTTTTTTTAAATAAATATACAAACGAACTAAAAATGAAAAGTGTTTTTTTTTATTGAAAAAAATAAAGCCCATCGAAACAATTCTCGTGGGAACAATTGAAGCTGTCTTTTCTCTCGCAAGTACTTTATTGCATATTCGAGTAACTAAAATTGCATAAAGACATGAATTATGAAGAATATTTTACAAACATTATGGAGGCTTACAAGTTACAAGTGAATTGAATGAGTTCTCTTCTTGACCGGTTCTCAAGTTTTCTTGTTCACACGATATGATAATTTTTATAGCCAACCTAAGATTAGTAATAGAAGTTCAATGGACAGATTTGCCTAATATAATTGAAGGACATTTTCTTTAAATTTATTTATTTTTCTTTACAAAAGGTGGTTGCCTAATTTGTCTTCCTATATTCTACAAGTTTTAATTATGAGGTCTTAATTATATTATCACAACTAATTAGGTTTATGGAACCTTTAAACCTTTTTTTGAATTCTATAACGCGTATTGGAGGGACTTTCGGGAAGTGTCGGACACGACACGTCAGGGGTTTTGAAGTGTCGGTGCTTCATAGACTTGTATAATCCTTATATAGTCCATTTCTAACAAACCTATAACTTCATTACTCACATTTGAATTTCTAAAAACTGATTATTTTTCAGTCAAACTCTACCTACCGGATTATTTGATAATCCTGATTGTGTAACTAGCATGATTAATTATGTATTGGGTATTAGCAAATCATGGCAATTATAATAGTTCGTGGATGATCCTATTCACGTAACTAGTAGGTTTAATTATGGATTGATTATTAGCAATCATGCGAAGCATATTTTTTTTTTTTTGGAGAAACAAATAAATATTTTTCAACACCTTGGGATACACCACCACAAAAGCTAGCTCAAAGGGTGGGAGTGTCCAAGGCCTTATAAATACCACATTAGTTGTTCATCCAACCAATGTGGGACTATATATCTCAACACATCCCCTCACACGAGAGTCCATTGGGCTTGAAGAGTGGATGATTCAACTTGCCCAACCTACCTGTGTTAAGAGAGTCCACAAGAGAAAGTGGGAGACGGCGAGATTCTGATATCATGTAAAGAACCTTGGGATACACTATCCCAAAAACTAGCTCAAAGGGTGGGAATGCCAAGGGCCTTATAAATATCACATTAGTTATTCATCCAACCAATGTGAGACTATATATCTCAACACAGCTGTGGGGAGAAACAAAAATTAAGAAAACAAATACAACGTGCTAAGATTTCTCACTAAGACCTTCATTCCATGTTTATCCAACTTCAATAAAAAAAACTTCATTAGCAAGTAATCACAAATATAATTCATATATGAACTCAATTTCTTCATATATTTTTTTCTTTTGATTAAAAAATTGGAGTACTCATAACTTTTAACTCAATGTATAATCCTTGAGAGGGAAGGGAAAATTATTGGCTATTTATGATGTTTCCCTTATTTCTTTTGCTTTATAAATAATTGAACTTTAAGAAATTAATAACAGCCCCACATGACCCAGCATTAGAATACACTCAGTAGTTGGCATATGCTAATAACTTGATACAAGCCCAAAGTGTCTCTACCAAGGACCAAAAGAAGAAATGAAGTATATGTTCTTAAGAATCATGTTGATTGCGATATTTGGGGGAGTTCAGGCGGCCCCACATTCAGTTCGTAAACTGCCAATTGCCTTAGCCTTTGATGCTACCTCCCATACTTAACCATGAAAGCACAAAAAATCCAATTATAAACTTTTTTAGTAAATTGTTATTAGGGGTAGGGATGTAAATGGATCAGGCTAGCCTGGCCCGGCCTGCGTTGAAAGATAGAGTTGGCTTAATCTTATAAGAAATTTTTTTTAACAAATAGACCGTATGTCAATTTTGTCAAGTCTGGCCTAAAGACTCGTAGGCTGACCTATTTAATTTTTAGAAATAAAATAAAATAATATTTTTATAGTTATTTTTTTTTAGAGAAAATTTTTAAAAAGAAATTTTTTTGTAAAAAAAAAAGCAATTTAGAAATGACTTGTAATGTCAAGCGAATATTTAAAAAATTGTTAAAAATAATTTTAAAAATATATCACTAAGTAGGCCTATAATGAGTTGGTATTTTTTGTAGAACTTGGCCTATAAATAAGGCTAATAGCCCAGATAATATTTTTTTACGTAGGGTTAGGCCAGGAAGGCCAAAACTCGGCCCAGCCTGGCCCATTTACACCCCTAATTAGGGGTTTAATTTTCTCATATTCTATGAGAATTGAATTGTTATGTTGTGACTCAATTAGTGGTGGATCCCACATTTATTAAAAAGAAAAAAAATTACACATAAATCAAAATGTCACAACATGATAATTGAATTCTGGTTCCGACGTGTGAGAAAATATTTTTCCTTGTTAGAAAGCATCTTAAAAGATATCATACATTCTCTAACAATTCTTAATTTTCAAAATTTGTTGTGGGTGGTTATTTACTGTTTTGTCCATAAAAAAATAGTTGACTAAGAACATTTATGTTAGAAAAATCTTTAGTGGACTCCAAAGCTCATGTTCCATTTTGTTTAAAAAAAAATATTGTTAATCTCACTTCTATTCAAATTCAATCATGTGGGTATTAACCCTTCTGCTTCGCCCTTGAATATGTAAGGCCAGAATATAATGGGTTGTTACCCTTTGAGATATAGTGAACAGTATTGAATTGTCTCTTTTCTCTGACTTTTCACTCCCACTAATAACACCGTTCTTTGAGATGGTACCAATTCCAGTCATTCATTAGCTGTTATAGAAGTTCAAAGGCAGGCTCAACTGAAAAGTTTCAGTACAGTCAACTCAGTAAATCAAGTACTCACAATAAAAAGCCCGAATCAATATATCCTGTTGTTTTCACCTGGCTTTTATGCATGTCACCTTTTGCAGAGACCAATTTTTTTAAAGAACAAAAAATCAGTAAAAACGGCAAATTAAAACTTGAGAAAGTGATAATAAAATGGGTTATATAAAATTTATGTTGTAGTAAAAGTGATTCTTGTAATGTTATAAAAATTTGTGGTTTTATAAAATTTATGTTGTAGTAAAAGTGATTCTGTAATGTTATAGAGATTCGTTTTGCGTGTTTTGATTTTTATTTTTATTTGCTTCAAAAAGTGCAAATCCCACAAAATATTATGTATGTAGGAACATTTTTTGTGTCATAATACATGATAAATGTAAACCCCTAATAAAATAGTACAATGTAATACAAATAAATTTTTTATGCACCTTAATTTTTTATAGGAAAAAGTTCACCAATGTCCCCATGATTTACTCTAAAATCACTTATGTCTCTGTGATTTTTTTTATCACATATACCACTGTGATTTGCAAAAGGGTATGTTTTTTTATCATATATGATATATGCCCCTATGGTTTTTTATTTTTTACAAAGCACAGGAACATTTGTGATAAGAAAAAATCACAGGAACGTCAATAATTCTGAAATAAACCACGTCACATCAGTGAACTTTTTCCTTTTTTATATATATAAATTTCCCATAATGCAATTCATACTTTGCATGCTAATCATACATGCATATCGAAGTTTTTAGAATAAATAATGGGTCAAAGAGGCTTTCTACGACGTGCATTAACAATGTCCAGAATGTAAGAATTTTCAAAATAATATCAAAAAATCTAAAGTATTCATGTTATATTAATTTAGGGTTATATTTGTTTGGAAAAACTTCAAAAACCCTTTTATGAATTTTCTTGATTATCATTTATCCCCTCATAATTTTTTTGAATCATTTACACCCTTATTTAGATTTGTTTTATCACCTTTTTTATCACCCTTCACTTAAGGAGTAAATGATAAAAAAATTTAAATCAGGGGATAAATAATTCAAAATTTTGGAGAGGGAATAAATGATTATAAAGAAAGTTAATGGTTTTTTTTTTTTTTTTTTAAGTTTTCCCTGTTTCTTTTATGTTGTATAAGACAAATAAATTTCCATCATATATAAAAGAGGTGTGGAATCCATCTCTATTTTTTCTCTCTCCTTACCTATAGGCCTTATTTATAATTTTATTTTTATTACATGAGATAACTACTTTCCTACGTCAAAATAAAATTATTTTCTATTAATTTATCAAATTAAATAAGGTGACATTTATATAAAGTAATGACAATTTTTGAGTTTCCTCAACATATCTCACAGCCAATAACCGAAAAATAATTATTTCATGATGTATAGATCATTGAAGCGAGTTTTATCTTTACGAATAAAGTATTTTTCATACACACAATCATGGATCAAACATCTAACATAATATTTAAAGGACTCAACTATCTACCAACTGTGTCGGGCTTTATTAATAAGTAATGACAATTTCTATGTGATGAGATCGTAACCTTAATCAACAATGTATTTATTGGATTCATTCATCACAAAGTCCACTCACATATTAATGTTCATATTATTTTGCCCAATTAGGCTCGACACTAATAGATGTTAAAAGCCCAACTCATTATAATTAAAAAAAAAACTATTCCTATTGATTAATTTGGAATACAAATTAACTCAATGAATTTTAATAATACACAAATTAATTAATTAATATTGCTCGTGTAAAAATAAAATAAAATTCCAACACAAAATAATTCTTGAGTTCACTGAGCAACGAATTTTGTAATACTGGTGTAAGTGATCTATCAAGACTCTCAAGAAGAAAAGAATTACGATTCAGTTAATTTGGATAACAAAAATTAAATTGCAATTTTGTCGAATAAAATGATTAAGTGTAAGACACTAAGAATATGTAGGATGATTTGTTCTACTATGATAGAGCTAATAAGAAACATCGTTTTCAATTTTCTGGTCACAATCTCTCTTTTATTCCACATCACGTTTTCCTCTGTTCTTGCTCCAAATCTATTTTATTAAGCTAATTTATTGAACAAATTCTACACATACAACAAGACAAATCAATCACAGCGTTGAAACTGATATTGGGAATTAGATTTTCAATAAACTATTAGAAGTGACTAGTGAGGCCTATGTTTATTGTGCGCAAGGTGGCTGGAAAGAGTGTTATGGCATAGTGGTGCTGCCACTACAAACACCTTTTTATACCAATCTATGGTACAACTGTGCACACCCTCCTTGTGCCCAAGGGTCCGTACACTGCATGGAAAGGGTGTGGTTTTGTATCAGACATGTGATTCTTGGCATGCCTTTTGAGCCATTTTCTTACTCTCTTTTTTCATTTAATATTTTGGCCTAAGCAAAAGGTTCACAAGTTGGTGATGTGTCTACACGTAATACCCATTAGTGATAAATCAGAGTTTTCTTTATTGTTAACCCAATTTGTTTATTAATAGCTTGTGAAAAAAGAAGTATTAATTTTCCGTTATGATCTACTTTTGCTTTGGGATATGGGCATGTACTACAAGGTATAATCTGTTACTTCTCTTGTTTTATCTTTGGGAGGCTTCTTTGTTGGTAAAGTAAGAGGGAGAATGAGAGACAATCGCAACAACTTGTACAGTCAAGATTTCAATAACTTGCAACAAAAACACAGATATTGTTGGTTAAACTTATCCAAATGTTCCACTGTTATCCAAATGTTGCACTAATATATAGCAAATAGAGAGGAAATGACATTGTTTATCCTTATCTTCAGCTATAGCTCAAACGAAACAAAACTATGATCGAACTGGGGATTATTTTTCTCATTTAATATAAAAATAATAATAATATTTTGAGCAGACACAAATTGAATGTGGAATTTATTTTATTTTTTTTTCTCTTACCACTTCTCTTACTCCTTTAAATAGTTTGTAATAAGTGAATATGTAAAAGTAAAAATAGTTAGGTGAATTATTTTTTTCTAACTTCAATAAATGATACACTTAGTCTTAAATACTGACATGGAATAATAATAAAGACAAAGCCCAAATTGAAATTCATATGATAGTCAACAAAGGCTGTTGTCACTTCTTTATCTCCTAAAGCCTCTCAGTAAAGTTTCTCAATATTAAAATTCATATGACAGCAAGTTACTTCTTCTACATACTTCACAGCCAAGAAACTTCAGCCATCCACAAGAATCAATAAGGAGAAATTTTTGCTTTCACCATAAAGAAAGACATCTCCTAAGTTGGTCATCTCTCCATTATATATACATATGTGTTAACTCAAGGTACACATCTTTTGTATATAATTAAAATCTGCTTGAACCAAATCTGACTTGAGCGTCAGAGTGTCTTGCAGGTACACCTCCCACCTTGTTCCCTTGAAGACCCAAGGGTTAAAGATGCTCAAACTATGCTCTGACGCAAGGCGATTCCAAACCATTTGTGTAGAGGAAGATCACATCCCAGTTGTAAAAGTGGTTCTGATCAAATACTATATTAGTAGTAAAGAAAATTTTGCAATTTAGATTATTTTTATTTTGAGGCATTCTTTATAATATAAATATTATACATCTTAAAGAGATATTTATTGTTTGGTATTTATTACCGAGCCGTAATTTTAATTCCTTAAAAAATAACAAGCAAGATAAAAATAAATAAATTATAATATCACAATTAATGTCTCGTTGATCTTGATTTGATATACAAATAATAGATTGATCCTGATCATATAGGAATTAGCCCTAATAATGAGTTATTGAAAGGAAAATTGATTTTGACAGTACTTTCAAGTAAAAAACATTAGGTAACTTTAGAAACTCATTAATGATGGTGATTTAGGAAAAATAAATCGCAAATACTCCTACTTTTTTTTTTTTTTTTGATACATTACTATCTTTTTTTTTTTCGTGTTATGTTAATTCATAAAATAAATAAGTCATGTTGATGTTAAATACCTTAACACGAGTCTTTAGTTGTGCTGCGTTGATGTTCAACCTCGACTTTAACATCAAAACTACTAGTTGACATCAATTACCACCCTTACCAAACACATTTGAATTTTGAAGAATTGCCACAGAAAAATCAAATTGAGCACCATGAACGTAAAATTGGCCAATAGAGTTTCTAGTCAACAATTAATGACCTTGAAATGACATCTCTACTCCTAATTTTGTGAATGTTCCTCATAATTTTGATGAAATTAAGGGTATAAAATGCCATTAAGGATAAAAATTTAAAATAGAATTGTTGTTTACCAAAAAAAAAAAAATCATTTAGTCTGGGCCTCTTAACCAAAGGTTTCGAGTTCGAGCCCTGATAATGGAAAAAAAGGATTTGGGAGAACCACCCCGAAAGGTCCGACGCTGCTCGATGAGGATTAGTCTTCGGTTACGGCTGGAGGGTACCTTTGAATTTATTCAAATAAAAAAAAGTCATTTCAAGCAAAAGTCATTTAGTGTTACAAGCAACATTAATGAATTAATTAAGAATAAAAATGTCATTTCGAGATCACTAATAATTGACTAACGACTCTATTTTTCAATTTTTGACTATTTATGTTTTCCTAATATATAAAGAGTTTTTATATAAGCGGATTTTGTATAACTTTTAAAATAGAGAGGCATATGTAAAAAAATTTAATACGTGAAAGAGAGAATGAAGTATTCTTCAAATTTATAATTTTTTTTTGATAACATCAAATTTATAATTTAATTATGATAAATTAAGACAGAATTAATAGAGAATTATTCAATTCACTTAAAAATTTTCAATTTAAATTTCACTGAAGATGTGGATGTCCACATATTTAGAATTATAAATTGTTGAGTTCGAATTCTTTAAATAAAAAAAATTAATTTGAAAAAAATGGCCCTTTATATTGATTTTAACCTTTACGGAACTCGAAATCAACTAATCCGTTGAAAAAAATAAAATAAAGGTCATAAATCACTTAAATTGAAAATAAAAACAACGCGCTTGTATAAACGAACTCCACAAAAGTAGGATTTGAACACTTTAAATTTTGGGAAATATTATTCTTATGCAACATAAGATAATATTTTTTTCCTACACACCCATTGATTTTCGTGTAGTTTAATTTGTATTTTTTTATATTTTATAAGTGAGTGGGCCCCACCCATAATTGTGTCTATGGTAGGAGATAACACTCTCTTATAACATGAGATTACTGAAGTCCTTAAATTATATATATATATATATATATATATATATATGGTTTTATAATTCTCATTCAACATGAGAATTCAAGTTTTCCTACACACCCTTCGATTTCCGTGCTGACATGGGTCCTACATATAATTTTTTCTAACACATGGGTCCCACATATTTTTTATCTCTACAACATGAGATTTAAATTATCATTTAACATGAGAAAATCAAACCCCATATATATATATGGGGAAGGTTATATTTACAACCTATTTTGGTTTACAACTTCTTACAACCATATCTTAACCGTTGATTTCCGTCAATCAACGGTTAAGATTTTCGCAAATCAAATTTATTAATTAATTATTAATTCACATTAAATGACCACCGTTGATTGACAGAAATCACCGGTTAAGATATGGTTGTAAGAGTTTATAAACTATTTGGGTTGTAAATATAACCACTATATATATATATATATATATATATATATATATATATATATATATATATATAAGAATAACTTCTCCTGTTGGTGGAGAAGGCTACTCTCCGGTTAGTGAGACATCATTTTTTATGTTTTATTTTTTTATTTTTTATTAATTTAAATATGGTGGAGCCCATCCAAAAATTGTTTCAGCTGCAAAAAATTTCTTCTCATTTCAAAGGAGAAAAACAAAGCCATATATATATATAGGGATAGGATCCATTGACACCGGAGTCAAATTTTGAAATTTAACACCAATTTCTAACCGTTGATTTCCCCAATCAACGATTATCATTTATTGGCAATTAATGATAATTAATAAGTGTAATTCCCAATAAATGATAACCGTTGATTGAGGAAAATCAACGGATATGATTTGGTGTCAAATTTCAAAATTTGACACCGATGTGAAAGGATCCTGCCCCATATAGGGGCAGGATCCTTTGACACCGATGTCAAATTTTAAATTTGACACCTCATCTGAGAGCTGTTAGATTAAAAAATATCAACGGCTCTGATGTGTAAACATGTGACACCATTGATCTTTTTTGATCTAACGGCTCTCAGATGAGGTGTCAAATTTGAAATTTGACACTGATGTCACAAGATACTATATATATATATATATATATGTGTGTGTGTTCTGTCCTGTGGACAGAGATGTTCAACCTGTTGGATCGTATAGCCTTGACCAAAAAGATCTTGATCACTGGTATATGAATGTGGTGATAGTGTGTGTGAGTATCGAAATCAAGTGTGTTTTATTATCGAGGAGCCCTCTTATTTATAGGGGCTGCCTCTGATTTGAATTGGTGTAGCTGAGCTGTAATGGCGCGGGGTCATTATAGCTTGTCGGCCGTTACTGGAGGTGTCAAATTTAAATTTAACTACGGTCCGTTTCACAAGATACTATATATATATATATGTGTGTGTGTGTGTCTAGTGAGTCGGTCAAGTTCACTATGTTCTCCCGCGAGAACACAGTTATAGCAAAATTATAACTATGTTCTCGTAGGAGAACACCTAAAGAACACCATTGTAAAAATTTTGCACTATGTTCTCGCGGGAGAATATAGTTAAAATTCATTAACTGGGTAGTCCAGTGAGTGGATTTTTAATTTGACCATTGCAATATTCTTAAACCGGTGTAAAAATTAGAAGTCTTACACTCAATATTGACCATTGATCCACTTGTATCCAATGACTCACATTATTAAAAAATCAGAGCCCTTAGATATAAGTGTAATCAACGAATAAGATTAAGAGTGTAATGTACACTGGTGTAAAATGATCCTAACCCATATATATATATATATATATATATATATATATATATATATATATATATATATATAACCCATATATATATATATAGTGGCGGATCCAAGATCGGTATTCCTTGCAAATTCAAGGGCTGGCAAAATGTAGGGCGGGCTGGGTTGATTAAGGAAGGGTGAGCACTCAAGTTCAAGTATATATATTTTAATAATAAAAATATATTACAATAAAAATAATTATAATGTCATTCTTCAATTTTTTTCTTTTCAACCACGGGCAAGATCGGCTATTCCTTGCAAATTCAAAAAACCAGGATCACTTTGCATATCAAAAATATACGTGTCGAGCTGATATTCAAGCATGACAAAATCATTCAAATCAAAATCCGAAGGATAACAGCCAGCAAATTCACACAACTTATTTTTGTCAAATGACGAGAAAGAGTTGCACGGATTTAAATATGCCATGCATTCCAGCAAATTTGAACTAACTTCACTAAAACGATAATTCAACTCTTGAGATTGAGTATCTATCACTGCATAAAATATGTTAAAGTGAGGCAGATAAGTAATTGGTTCTCTACGTTTTGTTCTCCCTTGTAATGTAAGTACATTTCCCACGTAAGAGTAAAAGTGAAAATAAAATAGGAGTAAATTTTAATTTTAATTGAGGAATATTTTGGATTTATCACATTAAAATTTAAGGGGGGCTAGAATCAAAGTCAATTTACCGATTAATCACGAAATGCTATGGTTCTAAAATTTTTTCTTAATTTGTTCAGAAGTCATTCGTGGGATCGTACACATTTTTTCTAGTTATAACGAAAAAGTGCAGTTGGTTGTATCCATATTCTTTGAAATAAACAACTATATATATATATATATATATATATATATATATATATATAGTTCTTGTTACATGTGCGTAAATCACTTGAGCCATCAACGCCTGAAAAAATGTTTCAAATATCAGGAAATAGGGAGGGGATGAAGGTATACTTAAAATATATTTATATATAACGACTATATATGGCAAGAATTTTTTTTGTTTTTGGTAAATGATATATGGCAAGATTCTATTCACCTTGTTCTATCCTTAATTTGAGTTTCAGTGTTTGTACTCGTACTTGAAAACTTCTAATAAGAGGTAGTTGGATTGAAAAAATATTTGGACATTATGAGAATAATATTATCCAATATTAGGATTTTATTTATCTTTTTACATAATCTAATGTTTTAAACTATTTAATCACATGTATAATTATATGATTTAAAGTTTCTAAAGATATTTTAAATAATTTTTCTAATGTTCATCAAAATACACACAAAACAAGTGTATGGAGTTCATATAGACCTATGTGAAGAGAAGAAAGAGAAAAGGAAATTATGAGCCCCACATATTTTTTTTATGTGTATTTTGATGAATATTAGATAAAATTATCTAAAATAATTTTAGAAACTTTAAACTCATAATTATATGGGGAAAATTATATTTACAAACATTTTTTTTTTGGTGAAAATATTTACAAACATTTTGTTTATAAATTCTTACAAACTACACTACAATTTTCGGGAGAACACTAGGTTACACTATGTTCTCTTGGGAGTATATAAGAGTACATAGTGTAATTTGCAAAAATTTGAAATTTTTTTTTATAAACGGATCATTCCCCTAATTATATTATCAAATGTTATATTTTAATAAAATAAGTATAATACTTTTGTTGCAGAGATGAAGAAAAATATTAAACCTGGGATCTATAAATGATTAAAATGTTAGAAGAAATAGCAGATAGGAAAGATTGATAGCCAAAATAAAAACCAAAATAGAGCCTACCAAAAATAAAAAAAACCAAAATAGTACTCTTAGTCCAGGGTAAATGAAAGAGTCGAAGAAAAAGTGAGAAGAACACGATTTTTTTTTTTTTTTCTGTCTAATAATACCTATAACCTGTTCACCTAATTTTAAGTTAAGTGAAAATGTAAAATTTTCAATCTAAGACAATCTTTTAATAGCCGTGTTAACCATTGTATGCTATATTTGAATTTTTAATAAAAATATTAATTTATTTTTTTTACTTAAAAAAACACAAACACAGTTATATTTTAAAATGACAAATATATATTGGGACATGTTATATTTACAAATTTTTTTGTTTAAAAATTCTTACAAACTACACTAGGTACGACTGATTATATTTTAATCATGCAATGTACCATCGGTCGTATTTAATGTAATTTTCAAAAAAAAAATCTAAATGAATCCTATCCCATATATTTTTATCAAAAAAATAAGAAAACAAAAAATAATATTTTTCCATTAATTTATTTATGGGAAATAGAAATATCATGTCATAAAAAAATACTATGTCATATTATAGACACAATAAATGTGGATCCAACCATTTTTAAAAGAAAAAAAAAAGTAGTGGGATCCACCTTCATTGTGTCTATAACATGACATGAGATTTTTGATACATCATGATACTTCTATTTCTCTTTGTTTATCTACTCACTAAACGCTAATGAAATGAAAAAGGCCAAAACGAAGAAGAAGAAAATTAAACTCACGCGCCTACACGCGCTTCACTCTCCCCTTACAGAAAGCACCATCTTCCATGCGCTAGAACCGCACTTCAATTCCTGTCGTTTTTGTCGTATCAACAAAACAAACCCAAAAAAAAAAAAAGCTTTTTCTTTTTCTCTCTCTCTCTCTTTCTATTTCTATTTCTATTTAGTGCGTTGTTTGGCCTTGTTTATCAACCAAATCTAGAGCAACCCATTTCGTTGTTCTTCCATTTGAAGGAAAATTTTTTACGTCGTTCATTCTGTTTTCACCATAAAGTTCAATGCTTTTGTGGCTGCTCTCAATTCCCATTCAGCAATAATTTCATTCCCCCCAGGTTCTTCTTCTTCTTCTTTTTGACTTTAAACACGGAAACTCGCTGAATCAGCTCACACCCTTTTGCTCCATACCCTTTTGCTCAGTGACACTAGTGGAGCCTTTCAAACAAGGTAGAATCTATCTCTATGTAATGGGTTTCATCTTTCAATACTCAAAATATTTTTTTTTTTTTTGGTAGGGTGGTTGTTTTTAATTTTTGTGGGTGCTTTTCTGTGTTCTTTGATCTGTATTTGTTTTTGGAATTTGGTATCTGCTGTGGATTGTTTCTTCTACTGATTAGTCATCTCAGGATCGAAGAGGTTTGGTGTTTGCTTGATGGGTTTTTAACCATTTGGTTTCTCTTCCCTCACCCTATTATTTGTTATTTTATAATTTGAATCACACCAACCCTCTTTTGAAGAGTTGTTCTGCTTTTAAATGTTGCTTCTTTGTGCAGCAAAGACAACTTGTTTTTATGATGAACAGCCTTCCAGGGAAAAGTTTTTATTTTTTTTATTTTTTGATGTTGGTTTTAGCACCATTTTAAATGCTTGTAAGGAATCAGCGAGTTGCAGTTTTTGTTCGCTTTCTGAGCCATTTGTTGTTTCTTATTACATATAAATTTTGTGACTTTCTTCTGTTTGATAAAAATTTCCTCTTCGGGTTATGCGTGTTTTTCATTTATGACTTCTTAGTTGTTTTACTTTGACATCAAATTTATGAGCTAACCTCGAAGCATGTAGATTTTAAGCGTGCTTGCGGTGTTTGGTGAGCTTAACATAATATTGTATTGTATATATCTGGATTTATGAGAAATATCTTCTGTTTACTAAATTCTTCCATGTTATGAATATATGTTTTTTTTGTTTTTACATTTAATATTGTATATTGCTTTTCCTGGCTATCTGCTACAAGCATCTGTTGTTTGATACTAGTGTGCTATTCAATCTATTAACCGTGTTTGTTTCAAAATACCAAACCCTTTTAAGGATCTTTCCTTCTGTGGGGTTTGGCTTTGATTGTTAATACCAAATCATTTCATGAGCTTCCCCACTAGCATTGCGAATAGACCAGATTTTCTACTTTAGTAAGTGCTATACATCTTTCCCTTACTATTTGGACTTTTAAATACGAAAAAGGGGATAGTTGGCGGATATTAGTTGCCTTATATTGGTCCTCTTGTCAGGTTCAAATTTTGTATTATACTTTCTTCTTGAAAGGAGATATATACTTCTGTATTAGTTTTCTTATCTTAGTAAGTTCTGATGGTTGTGCCCTTGCTGTATTATATCCTATTCATCCTTTGATTGTTTATCATGTGCAGGAAAGTTTTCTGTTGTGTGTGTGCGCAGTTGATCTTGTTTATGTTCTTCCTATGGTATTATTAGTTGTGTGATTTAAAATGTCCTTTTCATTTTGTCTTGAGGTGTTTCGCCTTGTATTACTTTGAATCTCCATGATCTAGTATATTCTCAGGTCATAAAATCCCTGGTTCTTTCTTATTTGTCGTTGGGATTCTTTAATAATTAGCTGAATACTTTTAAATATACTTATTAGGCCTTTACTTTCAACTCTATTATGGCGGGAGAAACATCATGGATTAGCCACTGTGATGATGACACACGAAGGGAGGTTAGGGAGTTTGATTCATTTTTGGAACTTGGTGAGGAAGTTGATAAAGAAGGAACTGCTGTTTCTGTGGACATAATTTTACCTGATGAATTGTTGGAGCGTATCCTAGCCTATCTCCCCATCCCAAGCATTTTCAGAGCAGGTTGTGTGTGTAAAAGATGGTATGAGATTGTTACTTCAGGGAGGTTTCTATGGAACCTTTCCCATTTGCTACCACAGAAACCTTGGTACTTTATGTTTACTAACTCTGATGAACCAACCGGTTATGCTTATGATCCCGTCCTTCGGAAATGGTATGGCATTGAACTTCCCTGCATCGAAACTTCTAATTGGTTCATTGCTTCATCATATGGCCTAGTTTGCTTCATGGATAATGACAGCAGAAGTGAATTATGCATGTGCAACCCTATTACCAAAATCTGTAGGAAGCTTGAGGAGCCTCCAGGTTTGAAGTTTTCTGATTATAGTGCATTAGCGATCTCAGCGAGCAGGGAATCCCATAGTTATACTGTAGCAATTGTAAAATCGAAGCAAGTCCCTGATAACTTTTTCCAGTGGGATATCTCAATTCACATATACAATTCAGAGAAAGTGACCTGGGTGACTACTTTAACAGAGGTTTTGATGGGGTGGAGAGGTGGTGATGAGAGTGTGATATGCAATGGTGTGCTATACTTTTTAGTTTACTCAACTGGGGGTGGTCCACCGGAAAGTCGCCATGCGCTAATTGCATATAACATCTCCAACCGTTCTTCCCAAGCTAGCTTGAGAAGGAGTTTTATTCAAGTACCTTGTTCTCTAACTTGTGGCCGTTTGATGAATCTGAAGGAGAAGCTTGTAATGGTGGGAGGAATTGGCAAACATGATCGACCTGACATAATAAAAGGAATTGGTATCTGGGTTCTTCATGATAGGAAGTGGGAAGAGATTGTAAGAATGCCCCACAAATACTTCCAAGGCTTTGGAGAATTTGATGATGTTTTTGCTAGCAGTGGTACAGATGATCTAATATATATTCAAAGTTATGGATCTCCAGCACTTCTCACATTTGACATGAGCCTTAAACAATGGAAATGGTCACAGAAATGCCCAGTAACTAAGAGGTTCCCTCTACAGCTTTTCACTGGTTTTTGCTTTGAGCCCAGGCTTGAAATTTCTCCATAGTTTGTTCTCCATACAAACAACAGCTGCATTTGAAACTTGTGTCTTCTGCCAAAATTTAATGATTTCTGTGTTTTAACTTTTCATACGAAGTGTACTTGCTGATATTATAGCAGAAAATTTCAGTCACAGAACTATGTATTTCTCTTTGTTTTCCGTGAAAAACCAAAGGTTATGGTGCATTAAAATTTAGGGGTCTGCTTCGGTAGTATTGAAGTACCATATTTATATAAACTTAGGGTTTTATGTTTATCATTTAACATAATATAATTTTACTTTCCTACACACATATTAAAAAGGTGGGGTTCACATGTTTTTCTTTCTCTTTCATTATTTCACTTTCTCTTTTCCTTTTGATGTAAGAGTTGGAAAGAATATTTACATTATGTTAGATAACACTAATAAAACCCATAAACTTAAAAAAAGTTACATTTTCATATTAAAACTTAAAAACTTATATAATTAACGTGCTAGTACTACGGTAGTATTCAAATTTATATGATTGATTTGACCCAAAAACAAAAAAAATCCTTTCTAAAATTTGGTGTCAAA
The DNA here is from genome assembly GCA_032173675.1 of Gastrolobium villosum. Lineage (NCBI taxonomy): Eukaryota > Viridiplantae > Streptophyta > Magnoliopsida > Fabales > Fabaceae > Gastrolobium > Gastrolobium villosum. The sequence goes on from JAVKPL010014700.1 coordinate 76,938, forward strand.
GTTTGGAAAGCATCTATTTCAAGGTTGAGTGGACCATTTTCTTTCTGCTTATCAGTAGCAGTGTCCTTTGGAACTGTGTAACATTCAGGCTGTCTTCCACTGCTTTAAGAACTTGTATTAGTTTAAGAACAATTAAGGCATGTGCTAAGGCAAAGTGTGGAACTGTGATCATTGTGTCATTGTTCCCACATAAATTTACCTAAATGTTACATTCTTGAACTATTTTTTCAAATTGTCACGCAGGCAAGGTCGTTTCTGACACAGGCGAATTATGCATGATGGTGTGTCAGGAAGCTGGTGGTGTCAGAGTTCGCTTCTGACACAGGCGAACTCTGCATTTTATTAAGTTCGCCTAACATGTAGGCGAACTCCATTTTTTTTTGTAAAAAAAAAAAATTGATATTTGTTATCCACTAAAAATGTGACACGTCAGTAAACTGTGTTCTTCTGTGTCAGAAGCGAACTTGCCCCCGTGGCAGATTGAGAAATAAGATTATTTGCGTGACATTTAGGTAAAAAAAGTTGGTGAAGAATGACATTTTGGTCAATTACCCAACTGTTGTTGCATAGTTAGCAAAGGTTGTTCATTGTACAAAAGTTGGTTTTAGTCTTTTCTTGTGGAGACTTTAAGGAAAAGGAAAAAAAAAAAAAAACTTATATGGATATATATCTTTGTTATCTGTACGGCTCCTTAATGATGTATAATGGACTTTATGGAACCTTTTTTCTAGTTCCCTAAGGCATGTGATCTCTTTGTTTTAGTGTTGAGCCAATGAGCATGTTATGCTCAAATCACAATTTGGTTGTGCATGTGTGTTGTGTGATTGTGGTGGGTCGTACATCATGTTATTTTATATTTGCCAACTTGAAAGGTGGAACCTGCTCTATGGTATGGTTGGTGAAGAAGTGAAGTTCACGCTTGCTCTAGCTAGCAATGGTGGGGTTTCCTTGGTGGAGATGTGACAAATAAAGGTCCTAAACAAACTTCCTTTCTAAATGGTTATCGCTTCTCTACAATATTATAAGTCAAATACATTTTTTATATTGTACGATAAAAAATTATTTTATGTATGGAAAATATTTCATGTTATAGACACAAATCATATGGAGGTCTATTTTTTTAAAATAAATAAATAAATAAATAGGTTCCTCTTCCACATGTCTTATATCTATGATATGAGATACTATTCTCTTATAATTTAAGACTAGTATTCCCCTTTGTGTATACAAAAAAATAAGTGAGATTTTTTTTCTCTTTTCTTTTTAATGGATTTCATTTATTTTTTTGTGTATATAAGAAATTATTTTGTACTGTAACATTCAACCAGCTTCTCAAAGCGCTTGGGGATTAGGATTGGAAATTATTGGAATAAATCTTCAATGCACCAATTGCACCGAAGATTTAATATATTTGGCCAGTTATTTTGTGACACGTAGGCAAAAAATATTGCATCATCTATTTTTTTAGATGATATGTTTTATTGTCCATATGTCACAAAATGAATGGATAAATGTAGTAAAGATTTATTCTTTGTGAAAATTAAACTTGTTTGTCGGTGATTAATACAATAATAGCAGAACAAAGGAGTCACATCCTATTAGAATTTAGTAATGCCCTAATTAGGTGCATTTTACTATGTTTATTAATATTTATACATTTCAGTTCAAAATGGTTCTATATAAAATCAACGATGATGGTTAACAACAAATAATTTATAGTTTAGTTAATTTTTTCTTCGTGTAATGGAAACACTATTCAACATTGACTCTAGACACATCAATACAAATGATGGGACAAGAAATAAAATATGTGGGGTCAAATACCATTTGTTTTAAAAAAATTATAATCTTGTCATTTTCTTTGAACATTTGAAACGACGCATAATTGAAAACTATCTTCCTTTTCTCTATATATTAACATTTGAAATCTTTATATTATATAATGTTTATGTTAAAAGAAAATGAGTCTCTCTCTCTCTAGAGGAGAAATCGAGTCTTTTTCTTTCTTCTTCAAAATTTGACCAAAATATGAAATTAGTGAGGGTGTGCCTAATTATAAGATGGCCAAGTATAATTTGTATGAAAATGTAGAATTCTCTTATAGGTGGTGAAGTGTTGTTCGTTAGTCGTTACAGACGAGTGATGACATGCAGCATCAATTATTTCTCTTTGAATTAGGCTAACTTCATTGACATGCAATTTTACAACAGCTTAGCCTTCACAAGATGTAACACTAAACAGAGGACAACAGAAGAATTCCATATAAAACAACATTGATTATAATAATTAATTAGTACGAACTTGTTTATCAAAAAAAAAATAAAAAAAATTAGTATGAACTTGTATGTGTTTTTTTATTAAGGAAATCCAACTAAGCAATCGTGTGATGACAATGTTTCATCATTTTTGTTTAATGGAAAAGCTGTAACTTTCAACTTCATGACAATTGTTGTAACAATATTATATTATCCATATAAAGTCAAAGTCTTATTTTCAAAGACCTTTTTTTCTTCTTCCATAAAACAGAGAAAAGAATAATATTTATGTTACATTTTCCCCATTATAGGTTTCTATAACTATGTATTTTCGGAAATGAAGATAGAAGAAAAATAATAATTTCTCAATTATATCATATATTTCCGGAAATAAATAGTTATTTTTTATTAATGTAAGAAGTACATTTCCCTTATTATATTTGTGATATGGTGTTTCTAATCCTTAATCAAGTTTAATTTATGGGAATGGAGAAAATGATCTGGGTGTTCGATCCAAAGGGATTGTGATTGATGTTGGATCCACAAGTGAGTGATCAACTATGGATTAAATGATCACATATGATAAATCTTCTATGATGCAAGGGTGCGATGGACTGGAGCCACAAGGGATGATTCGTGCACAATGTGTTTAAGGTTTCAGAAGTGTATACTTGGGGTGCACATACGTATTTGTAAGAAAGATTATCTGAGTGTTTGACTTGGGGTGAAGGTATTCGTCTATTGGATTTGGGTTCATGAAGAACGAGGTTTGATCCAAAGTCTTTTTAGATGCGCTAACCACCATTGAATCAAAGAGATAATGCCACAAAGTTTTTGAAAAAAAAAAAAAAGAGTGAATGTTGATCAAATGATGATTAGATAGGTAGTAAATTGGTCGTAGGGTTGTTCATCAACTGATCCAAGCCGCGGTGACCGAACCGAAAGACTGATAACCGAATAAACCGAAAATCAAAAAATTGAAAACCGAAAAAAAACCGCAAATTTTAATTGGATTGGATCGATTTTCGGATAGGTTGATGAAAATTGATCTAATCCAAATCGATCCAATGTATTAATTCTCTTCTACCTACTTGGTCTTTCCCCAATCATAGCCCAAAATTTTTTAAACCCAAAACCCATTAACCCATCAACTAAACCCAAGAAAAAATTTAGTCACATCTCATCAATAAAATTTTATCTTTGTATAACTTCATATCTCATTGCAAAAAAAAAAATTATATTATAATTTACTAATGTTTTTATATTTCAAAAAAAATAATTTACGAAGCCCGTATATACAAAAGATTTAACTTTGCACAATAATCATGAAATAAATCTTAGAATTTTCAAAAAACCGAAAACCGATCCAATAACAACCGAAAGAAATTGGATTGACTCGGATCGGATTTGAAAAAAAATTCAAACCGAATGGATGATTATATAATCAAACCGTAAAGATTGGATCAGATGATTTTTGCTTCCAAAACCGATCTAATCCATACCGCGAACATCCCAGTTGGTAGTAGAAGATTTTGGTAGTAAGAATATCCATCTTCATCTAATAATACATGAATTAGATAATAACGGATAACTTATTTTTATTGGGTCCAAGCTTTCATTGAAGGAGTCCATAAAAAGCCCATTTGACACTTGACGTATCCCCACTGGCCCAGGTAATTTGGTCTTGGTTCTCTGTTTTCAATGTCTTGTATTTGGTTTCTTCGTGTTCATGTAGAACATAGGTTGAAAGAAAAATGGTGCTTTGTTCTGTGTAATGAATGTAGTGTCTTGGATTTCCTTCTTTTTATGTATTGCTCTATTGGTTTTGTCCGTAAGTTGGTTATGCTGACCTATATTTCATTTATCCATGGCATCATTTTTGTGTGTTTTATGTTGTCTGTTACTGTTTGCTTGTTATGACTTATGAATATTTTTGGACATGTGATATGCTTGAATGCTTCGACACTTCAAAAATCCTGACGTGTCGTGTTCGACAATCTCCGACACTCCAACACGCATTATAGAAATTCAAAAAAAAGTTCAAAGGTTGCGATGCGTTGAGTTTTTAGTTCTAAACTATTAGATTCGTTGGATTATGATTATCATTTTATTGAGTTTAATATAAATATTTGGGATATCTTATGTTTTTTTGCAAAATTGATGCATACTATAAGTTTAGTTTCATTTTTTTTGTTAAATATTGAATATTAAATATAATATACACTACATAAATTAAAAATATTATTTAATATCAAAACGTGTCCTAACGTGTCGATATCTAACATTTTTTAGAATTAACATATCAGAATGTCGTGTCATATCGTGTCGCGTGTCCCGTATCAGTATCGATACTACATGGTAAATAGTAAAGTGGATTTTGTGAGAGCCCAAAAGGGCCTTTTGCTTCTGTGGACGTTGGTTATTGAATGCATTGGGGGGGTATTGTGGCATTATTTTGGAGTTATTAATGCATTTTCTCTGTTTGATAATATGTCAAGGGAATCTCGTGAATTTAATAGGTTTAATAGGGAAATATTTACTGTACTACTTTCACACTATTCACTCATTAGGATTGGCCAATAAGAATCGAGGAATAATTGTGATGCTTGTATTAAAAGAAGAAAAAAATATTATTTTTATTAATAGATGCAGCTATTACGTATTACGGTTGTAAAGAAAATGATCTCGTTTAATAGGTATATTGTCAACTCTGATATATGTTGTTTGAATAATTTAAACAAGGCTTGGGTGGGTCTCTACTCTTGGAAATCAGTGTAAAGTTTGCCTCTTTAGAATTTTGAAAAGTTAAAGAGGTTCCTTTCATTCTCTGTTGCACGATTCTCTTTACTGTTTTTCCTTGAATTTTCTTTGTTGGTTCTATCATCCAAACACTGTACATTTTACTCGTAGCCCAAACCCAATGCTGTCTGCCTGTCTGGGACATTTACAAATGTAACTTTGAGCTAAAGAGAACAGGATTTTGTTGAGTAGTTTTTCTGTCCTTGTCGGGGAGCTTTAAATATGCTGCACTTGTTAATGCTATATCTTGCTTAATTCCACAAAGCAATGGAACTATATAATCCATAAACTGTAAACAAATGACTGCAAAAAATGGCATTCAATACCCCAAATCCCAAAATAAATAACTTTTAGAGAACACTTCTTTTATACCGTAAAGATCCAATTCCACCAAAAACTTTAAGTTATTGGGTGAAGCTAGATTAATGATTTTATATATCTCAGAGAAATCCCACTAGAAAGACAGTGGGAGGCGGTGAGGATTGAACCTGGTACACCGAGACTCTGATACAATGTAAAGAACCAATCCGACCTAAAAGCTTAAGCGGTCGGGTGAAGCTACGTTAATGATTTTATATATCTCAACATATATTATCATTATACTCTGATTCAGCCTTTGGCTGCTTTTTAACAAAGATGATTTTGTTCATTCTTCCCCCACTGTATAGAGAAAGAGAGAAAGGCTTTGTCACTGGATATCCTTCTACATGATCTGGGTACTGAGGATGCTATAAGTGGCTTTAAAATGAAAACTGAATACGTTGTTGTCCTTTTCAATTTGGTATCTTTCTGATATCAAACTTGGTGACTATTCTTAATTTACTAATTGGGCATTGCTTTTATTTTCCCTTTCTTTTTGGAGTTTCAAACCTTGCAATTTTTCTAATATTTTGCCCTGTGTTAATTTTTTGCCCTGTTCATCTTTTTACTCCAAGTGTACACTTAATAAGCGAAGAGCTATAATTTTTTTTCCTTATCCATTATATTTTACTTTGAACTCTATATAAATGTAAATTGAATAAGGATATTTTAATTACCAAAAATTCTTACTATTAACTTAGTACCCATCACAACATCATTGGATCAAAGAGAGAGAATATTAAAAAGTTTTTGAAGAGAGAGAAAATGTTAATCTAATGGTGATTAGCTATGAAACGCCGATACAACATTTTCCATACGTTCTCGATGATACAGGATGTCGATACATTTCCGATACGCGTATCCGATACGTTGGAAAAAAATGTAAGGAGTTTCGGTAGGTGATTAGATAGATAGTAAGTTAATAGTGGAAAATTTTGGTAGTGAGAATGTCCTTTCTCATGTAAATTATATTTAAGTTATTGCCCTTCCTGATAGATCCAGAAGTTTTTCAATACTTGTTCTTAATTGAATAATGTTGTTACAGTTTGATCTGTCTCAACTTGCCTTATATGGTTTTCTTATCCTTCAGCTTGCGAAGAAGGAGAGAAATTTATTGACATTCCTTATGTTGTGAAAGGGATGGATGTATCTTTTAGTGGAATATTGAGCTATATTGAAGCAACTGCTGTTGAAAAGCTAAAGAATAATGAGTGCATACCTGCAGAATTATGCTACTCTTTGCTGGTAAATGTTGTGCTGGCCTGCACGAAGAAAATGTGGTGAGACGAGGACTACAAGACTTTAATATCAGGTAAAGAAACAAATCAACTTACAAATTTAAGTTCTTGGAGGATGGCGTCTTTAATAATTTATATTATTTTTTAATGGTATTGTAGTGATAACAGTGCATTGATAATAGGAGTGTTCATCAACCAATCCAATTCGATTTAAACCGCGGTGATTGAACTGAAAAGCTGATAATCAAATAAATCGAAAACTAAAAAATCGATTAAAAATCGCAAACTTTAATTGAATTGAATCGGTTTTTTGATAGGTTGATGAAAACCGATCCAATCTAAACCGATATAATATATTAATTCCGCTCTACCTATTTGGGTCTTTCTCTAATCATAATCTAAAAATTTCTAAACTCATTAATCCATCAACTAAACCCAAGAAAAAATCTAGTCACATCTCATCAACAAAATTTTATCTTTGCAGAGCTTTATATCTCATTGCAAAAAAAAAATTATATTATAATTTACTAATGCTTTTGTATTTCAAAAAAAATAATTTTTACAAAACCAATATATACAAAAGATGTTATTTATACGATAATCATAAAACAAATTTTAGAATTTTCAAAAAATCGAAAACCGATCCAATCCAAACCGAAATAAATTAGATTGGATCGGATCGGATTTACAAAAAATCCAAATCGAATGGATGATTATATGATTAAACTAAAAGGATTGGATCGAATGAATTTTATTTCTAAAACCAATGGAATCCAGACCACCAACATTTCTAATTGATAGGATACACTGGTCTCCTTGAATTTGCTCATAGTAGATCAACTCGTTAGAGGAATCTACATTCACCGAACGGTTCCGGACAGATGAAGTTAATGCACCTGAGAGAAGCAGATTTGGCAAAATTGAATGGTCTTGCAATGTGAAATTATTAAAATGCTCGATGACCATCGTGGTCCTTCCATTAAAAATTTGATATATAGATTAATTTTTTTTCTTTTCTTTTCCCCTCAATTTTTTTCTTTTTCTCTCACCTCCGTCCATCATTTAATCATTTTTTTCTTAGTCCGAAAGCATAATAATCTAGCTCCGTGCACAAAAACTTTTTGACTTTATGGGATACAAAAGAACTTTTGATTTAAAGAGCGATTGGTAGAACAGATAATTTTTTTATCATTTAAATGCAATTATCAGTAATATGGTAGGAAAGTTAAATAAAAAAATTATTTGGTCGGTCAAAATTTTATCAGAAAAATTGGGTTAAATTTTACGAGCCTTTGTTCGGTTGGAGGTGAAATAATGATGGATAAATGTGTTGAAATTCCAAAAATAACCCTTGATATTTTAGAAATATAGACATGTGTATTTAGAAGAGGGTAATATGGTAACACTCTTCATTCACCTTTTTGCAATTTAGCTAGTTTTCTAATAATACCAAAGTGGTAAAGTTCTACCATGATTTGCTTCTGGATTTGCGTATATTTATCAAGGGACGGGGAAAAGAGAAGTATAACTAATTTTTTTTTAACTTTTCTACCAAACAAAGCAATCATGAAATGCCAATTCAACATGGATGGGGAACCAAATCAAAAGCTTGAACCAAACGCCTATTAATCTACATTTCCTCTACAAGGAGAACATCTTTGATACCACCATCGCACTATGTACTCGATACGACTCCCGTTTAAAATAAAATTACAAATTATATATTTCGAAAAATACATAGTTATAATATTAATTTTTTTTTCTCCTTTAGAAAACATGCTAGCTAATGTGTTATGCCACCGTTGATGGGATGTATATACGAGAGTAGTATTGTAGATTTTTTCCTCTCTTTTATATACAAACTTGCTTGCTTGGCTCAGCGGTAAGCTTGCTTGCCATGTTGTGTCAGGTCGCGGGTTCGAATCAGCCTCTCTGCAAAAAGCAGGGGAAAAATTGCCTAGAGTATTCCCTTCCCCAAACACTCATGAAATGAGTATTTGAACGGCTTTTTTTTTTTTTTTTTATATACAAACTTGACTATAGTATACTTGTGTAACATTCCATTCTCTTTCTCTATGATATACAAACTTGACTAGGAAGACTTTTTCTTCCTCCAGGAGCATCTCAGCCGTTGGATAAAAGGGTGACAAGGGGAGAAAAAAAGAATGAGAGCAAGAGTAATGGTTAAGATTTCTGCTGCTCCAGAAGGATATAAGACTTGATTAGAGTTTATCCGTGTGACATTTGGGCACTTGGGTAGTCAGAATCTTTCGTCATGTATTGAGCCTGCTGTTCAAGTTTATATAAGCATTACTCTATTCATGACAAGCTCTGAGAAATTACGAAGTATGGCATGATGTTCCATTCCTTTTCAGTAGTATATTCAAATACATGTAGTCGTTGCACAAAGAATAGGGGAAGCTCCATGAATGGTTTTTAACTGTAGTCATCATAGGCATTTCTAGAAAGTAGCATTTGAATAGATTATTGGTCCAGGCTAATGCTTCTGAAAATATTGATAACTGCTTTTGGCTGTAATTGATAGATTGTAACTCATCAATTACCTTATTTAAAATGAGTAAGGAAAATGCAGGATATGGAAAATGGTAACTGTGTATTCAAAAAAAGAAAGAAAAGAAAATGGTAAATGCATTTACACCCGTATACAATCATTACCTGCGTTGGATGTGTAAAGAAGCATTTTTGTTTATGTCAGTTTAAAGTAATGTTGTTTTTGGACCACAGTGAATTTAAAAAGGATACCGACTACAAAAGTGGTCCAATAACGATAATTGTGGTCCTCTCATGAATTTTTTTGTTTTTGGTTTCTCAATGTATCGTTCAGTCGACGGCCGAATATTAATTCTTTCGAGACGGGAAATCATATTAACTGAGTAAATCTTTCATAACAAAGTCTTCTACATACACACAGTCAGATATTGAATCCCTGTCAATATGCTTAAAGAACCCAACTATCTATCAACTGTGCTGGGCTTTATTAGTGTCTGACTCATGAAATTACCTTGGAAGGATTAGTTTGGGAATGCAGTAGACAAATAGATACATTGGATATAGGGTTAGTGACAATGCTGCTATTGAATTAACCATCTGTCATGGCTAGCAACTAAGCATATATTGCCACTAATGTTGATTGGAAAAACAAAAAAGGGGTAAGTTTGTACAAGGTCTACCCACAAGGGGACAAAACCCCTCTATGAATAGTAGTACTCTTGTGCATGGCCTTTTCACAATCAAAATAATAAACTTCAGAACTCAAAGGCAATTGTGAAGGAAATAAATTGCATGGCATGACATTAAGGGAAGGAGGACCACAAGTTCCCTTTGGTTCAAGTCTTTATGAGGATCACAATGCACCATCTGTAAAGTTGTGGACCCAATTATGGACCATGAGTGCCTAGCTTTAGCCCAAAATCAGTGCACTGACCAAGACAAATACAACATGAATCCAAAGACTAAACCATCCCATAACTCCAAAAGCCGCATGCTAAAAGTTTCAATATTCCCTAAGTCAAGACAATTTTAGTCATAATTGCATGCATTGCCTAGTCTTGAACAAATTCAAGACCCCAATGATCTTACAGATTCCATAGTAGCTTAGGTTAGCTTAGCATGAAAGAAAGCAAAATGACAAATTCAAAATTGCATCACGTAACTTTTGGCTTTGTTTCCCATTCTCTTTCCAACCCTTGTTGGCCTCGTGCCAGCATCTGTTTGTCTGGTAACCGTTAGAAGTTAAGGAAGGACGAACAATGAAGGAAAAAAGTGACTATTCATATAAAATCATAAACAAACAAGGATTTCACCCATCATTAGTGGTGACTGAAATGTGAATCCATTTGACTTTTATTAGTATCCTAAGATATATATAAGTTCGACTTATAATTTTACATTTTACTTTAATTACTAATCTATTTACATCTAACAATTCATATATTTAATAATTTAAATGATTAAATATAAATAAAATGAATAGAATGTAATTTTTTTTGGGTGTGGACAGAATGTAATTTATATTAGCATAAAATAAGGGAAAGTCATTTGTCATAAGAGCACAACTTTGTATCATTTTTTATGAGATCATGTCATTTTGATGTGTATTTGGTAATTTTTTTATATTCTTCCATTTTCATAAAATTAGGAAGAGAAAGAAAGTGGAGGAGAGAGTATATAAAATGACACAAAATTGTGTCATTTGAAATGAAATTTTTTTTTTCCATAAAATAATATGTTGTTATGTATACGGAGTAGATTATTTTTATATTGATATAAAAATAAGAAATTTTACACCAAATCTTGATAATTAATTAGCTTGCATCTAATTATCTAAAGGCTTAAATATCTAATAAATCAGAATTATTAGATATAAATATAATCAATTATCAAAATCAAAAGTGTAACTTATATCAGTGTAAAATAATCCTGAACACACATATATATAAATTTTACACTCAATCTTAACCATTGATTTTCGTACATCAAATGACTATAATTAATTGGATTATTCTTATTATTTAATTATTAATTTTCAATAAATTGTAATGTCAGATATCAAAAATCAACGATTAAGATTAAGAGTAAAATTTATTATTTTTACATCGATGTAAGAATATCCTGCATATATATATATAGGCAGAATATTCTTATACCGGTGTAAGAGTTATAAGTCTTACACTCAATCTTGACCATTGATCCACTTGTATCCAATGACTCATATTACTTAAAAATTTGAGCCCTTAGATATAAGTGAGATCAGTGGACAAGATTGAGAGTGTAACTTACACTGGTGTAAAATGATCCTGACCCATATATATATGGCTTATCATTTCTCAAGTTGCTTGAGATAATATTATCTCCTGCTACTAAATCATAACAATACAAAGATGGATCGATGGTGATAAAGGAAGAAAAAGGAAAAAGGGAATCATAACCATTTAAAGGTGAATCACTTAATATAAGGAAATAAATAAATAAAATGATATAATTTTAGGTGGTCGGAGATAAACTTATCTGAAACTGTTTGAGAAATATTTTTCCCATATATATATATATAAATATATATATATATATAAATATAAATATAAATAAATAAATAAATAAATAAATAAATAAATAAATAAATATATATATATATATATATATATATATATATATATATATATATAAAAGAAAACAAAACAAAGGCATAAATTGAGAGGAGACACAAGTATCCAATATTAGGAATTTAGGATGGTGGGGACAAGCATTCAATAAAAGTGGGCCCAACTATGAAGGAACTGCTTAGGTGGCTGAAACTTTGGGAACACTGGAACTGAGGTAACTTGTTCATGGTACCTGCAGAGAAGACACAGGTAACTTCAATCAAATTGTTAAAACTTAAAGCATTAAGGAGGGGGAGAGAGAGAGAGAGAGAGAGAGAGAGAGACAGAAATTTGAACATTTGAGTTGTAAGAGAGAGTGATGGAAAGAACAGAAAAAGGTTGGGAGAGAGAGGAGAAAAGGGAAGGATTAATGGTGGAAAAACTGAAGGAAGGGGTTTTGGTTGGGAAAAGAGGAGGCCCTTCTACTCCACCACCCACATGGAGACTTGAGCTTCCATCTCAACAAAATGGTGGTAGTGACAACAAAAACCCGGTTCAAGAATTCCTCAACTTTCCCACCTCAAACATTTCTGCAAGAAAGCTCTGTGCTAACCTCTGGCAAATTCAGCCCCCCCAACAGACTCCACTTGCCACAATGAACAAAGCTGGCACCAGGCTCCGCCGCCGTCGCCGTCGCCGCCACATCAACCACCGTAAGGACACAGTTTCCGAGGTTCGCAAACAACAATTGCCTGAGCCTCCAGACACCCCTTCTGACCAGGTTTTATCTCAGTTCATGTTCTGTCTTCTATTCATTTTTTCTCTTAAAAAATAAAATAAAAATTTTTCTTTCCGGATTAACCATTTGTTTTGCACTATTAAGCATTAACTGTTTGTTTCTCTGGATATATTTTTTTTTTTTTTCATATATGATTTGCTTCTGTGCTAATTCAAACAAGATTTTGCCCCCTCAGGATCTGATTTGGGGGGGTAGGGTGTCCCATATGTTCCGCTTGGTTCCATTACACACATATACATGCTTTAAACCTTTTTCTATAAATTATATTCCTTTCTTATGCCTTACAAATGGACATTTCTATTTCAGTTTAAAAGTTGGTAATGGGTTTGGTTTGTGTATGTTAATTAAAGAAGTGGTTTAGATGTGCAAAAAAATTATAATTTCTCTTGGCCTATTGTAGCATTATGCAGTTGACCAACCCTTTGTTCCTTATTTAGAGGGTTTTTAGTCATACTTTAACATGCTTTATTATCCACCTGTGCCCTTCTTTTCTTGCTGAAAGTCTTCTTCATTTTCCTATTAACTGGTTTTCATTTTTCATCCTTGTTGGTTGTTTTGTTTACGTCACTTTACATTTTGTTGTCTAAAACTATTGCAAGTGTACTGTTGCTTAGATATGATTCTTTCTGTATATTCCCACATTCTTTAGCAGCTTG
>JAVKPL010014701.1:0-92068 GCA_032173675.1 Gastrolobium villosum
CTTTATAGTCTTAATAACTAACATTCAATTTCATGCATAAACCATAATGCAGATAATCATAAACCTACAATAGGCCTAAAGCCCTTCCATCATATTACATACATCCATGGTGCATTTACAACACTGGATTACATTTACATTTTCAACTTTAACTTTAAACTACAAATATTTACATATTACACATCACTTGCCAAACAAATCCATAAACTAAAATGACATGATAGCTAAACTATGCACCACTGCTCCACTCGTCATCATGCGGGCTTCTTGCCCGCTGCTCCATATCCACTAGTACATCCTGAAATAATGCCCCGAGACGGGGTGAGATATACGGATATATCTCAGTAACCAAGAGGTTCTGGAGAAAACTCCGCCCAATGGTTCACTTCGATGTATATCAATAATATAAAAACAACACCACTGTTATAAAACGGGATAAAGCAAGGGATTTAGAGAAAGGGGGAATATATCAGAACAACTACGACATGCGGGATGGTAGCTACCAATACCACGCCATGTCCTCGGCTATACGCCTATGGGTACTACCCCTGGCGTGTTCATAGAACAACCCACCAAGGTACCCCTTCCAACTATATACACTCGAGACAACCTAGTGTGCTAACACACCACGACCCTGGGTCAACTGGAACTCCCTCTCGGAGACCTATCCAGTGGCAGTCCGGAAACACTTGCCCGAAGGCTAAAAATATCTACTGGCCATAGATCTGGAACCCACTGTGATAATGCACATGCATGCTCATGCTGTTCTACGCTACTCATACACACTTCCTACCGTTGCCATCAACTAGCAAGGTGGAACACAAAAGGGGAACAAGCTCCAGTACCAAGAGGTTACCTTTCTTTTTCCTTTCACTGAGCTCCGCAGAACTCCACTTGCAGCTTGATTCACAGGGAACGCCTACACAGAGGACCATTCCACACACTTAGAACTTTGAATCCACTCATGAATTTCAACATATCATGTGTAAACCACATCACTTACCTCAATCCACTTGATCCAGGACCAAGGGCAATCCATTGTTTCACTGTTCCAAGTTTATATCCACGTACGGCAACCTGTACAACCATGCATAGCCGTCTGTTCCAGTCAAAATACGTCAAAACGTGAAAACGTCGAATTTTCTCTCCACTCCCTTAAGGGTTCGGCCAACATAGTGTTATTTTGGGTTTTATTTTTCAAAATTTTCTTTCTCATTTTATTTCACTTACTTAGGTTACCCATGGGCTAGTTCAATCGCCGTTTTTCGGTTTTACGACTTTTACACAACATTTTGCGAAATATTACACTTTAGGCACATTCTAATAACTTTTCCATCACACAACACAACACCAAAGTGTTCTAAAACATCCATTTGCTCAATTGTACATAAATGGCCTAATCTTGGTTAGTCCAAACCAAGGATTTCCACTCAATTCCTATGGCCCACAACTCAAATAATCACTTCCTAACATCATATAATCACACTACAATTCACTATACCACACATTACACAAAACTCAAAAATTCCATTTCATGAACCCATTTTTTTTCTAAGTTAAAAATCCATTTTTCCGCTTAAAATTTTCATTGCATTTCTAGCATTAATACATCATTCTAAGACATTATCATCTAATAGACATTTTTCATTTGAGCTCTCTAACACCACATATCACAAAATCCCTCTTTAGGGGCAATTATCACAACTCAAAATCTAACCAATGAAATGTTGAAATAACTCACCCAATTGCACGGTATATGGCTCCACCTAAGTATACTCCACCATTGGAGCATGAAAAAGCTTCATGAACACCAAAAATTAACTCAAAACCGAAACTTTAATTGGCCAAGATCTCCCCCCACACACGATTTCAAGGCTTGAAAGTGGTACCAATGTGTTCAGAAGGTGTTTTCCATCAAAATTCAAGACGAGAATCGTTGAATTCGGTGGAGAAATGGCTAAGTTATGGCCAAAGGAAATTTTGCAACAAAGATGGTGGGGAATGGGGGCTGTATGCGCTGGAGAAAGAAGAAAAGAAACGTGAATGAAGGAGATGAATAGTGGTTTAGGAATGTTTATTTGACTTAAAGTGGGTACCGGATCCCACGTGATTTAAAACTCACCCGAATTTACCTCCGATCATCACTAAAATTCACAATTTAAAACCCTAATGAGAAATTATAATTTTTTATCTTAACAAAATCCTTTAAACTTACTCCCTCAGATAAATTTGGAGCTTTCCGGTTGTTCGGGAAAAACACTGCTTTAAGCTACAGCGCGCTCCGTTGACAAACTTTCACAAATTGACTTAAATCCCTCAAATTTTATCAGAAATCATATTTCCTATTTCTATGGACCATTTAAAATCAATATTTGAAACCTAGAGCTCAAAATTCTACTGGCACGTTTTACGGTGCAACCTGACTGCGGTATTTTTACCCGCGAAAAACACTATTCACTGGTTTTTCTGAAACTTGCATATCCACTCAATTTTTCGTTCTGAATCCATTTCCAGGCTTATTTTTATCATCTGAGACCTTCTGCTCAATTTTTATCTTCCTAGGGTTGCGTGTTGGCTAATTACCGTTTTGCCCTTTCTTTGTATTTTGGCCTAATCTTTGGGATTTTCACTAATCCATCACTTAATTTCTCACTTAATACTTTAATTACTTAATTTAGAATTGTGAGGTGTTATAACCACATGATCACTTTTTCACCTGAGAAGATCTAAATCCGAATTTTTTAATCCACCAAATAAATTGCCTCCCTTAATATATTAAATGTTAATTGAAAATATATTTTGAATACTTTATTTGAAAAGATTCAACATTTTCCTACCCACCATAAACATTCAATATTTCCTAGTAGAGTTTACACTCCCCAGTCCACCACATAAATTGCCTCCTATAATAATTTAATGTCATTTGAAAACATTCAACTTAGTCATTAATTGAAAGAGTTAATTATTTGCTTCAATATAGATAGAGTTCACATTTTTTATGCACAAAATTGATTGTCTACTTTAATATATTATATATCATTTTTAAAAATTAATATTTTTAGGTTCACTATGAACGGTCAACTTTAATGAACCTGATAAACATTATGTCCATGTGGAAATTAACCATTTTATGTTAAAAAAATTTGACATGGTCATGTGAGAAGATCACAATTATACAAAGGTAAATCAATGGTTATGATTTTGTAACTACATATTTCAATATTTTTTATATCTCTTCCTTTATCACCGTTGATCCACCTTTGTATAGTTATGATTTCTCACATGAAAATATTATTTTTGTTAAACACGAAAGAATCCGGATCCTATCCATATACACATAAAGATCACTTTTTCACTTTTCCTAAGTAAAGTCCACATTTGTGGTCCAACAAATTAACTTTCTCTAACATTTGGAAACATTAAATTCAATCGTTAATTAACAAAGAGTGGATTCCAAAGTGGCATTTGGGAACGGGTTGGACAATAGGAACAAGCAATTATAGTGGATAAGTTGAGGATATTGTGATCATTAGACAAGTTGAGCCAGATAAAGAGTTTAGCAAGGCACAAAGTTGTCTATGTTAGTGATTAATTGGGCCTAAGGGGTCACACACAAAATTTATCTCAATAGTAACACCTAACATAAGTTCGGGGCCTTAATGAGCATACGAATCTTATGACATAAGATTGAGAAAGAGCAAATCACTTTTGGGCCGTGGACCCAAAATCCCGTGGGCCTACTTGGTCACCCATGGTATAACACCCGCAATACTAAGATTAAGTTTGGACTGTTATGTAGAATCTCAAAGTTTAGGGGTAAAATCACAAATTTTAAAACTTGAGGGGCTGAATGGCAAAATCTCAAAACCTGCGAATTGTTTGTAAGTTAATGGAATGAAATGTACTTTATTCAGTTATACCGAGTGTAACAGTCAACCCTATGATGTGTATCATAGGATTGTATGAACAAGTTGCAAAGCCCTTAGAATAAGCATGGTTCCATTCAATATGATCTATCCATTCCTTGTCATTTATTTTTGAACAACCGTTGTGAGAAGGAGAAAACAATTTCTCCACTTTCTTTGTTATATTAGTAATCTTAATTTAGAATGTTCATATTAGTGATATACTGCATTTTGAGATCTGACAGGTAGACATGAGACATTACATTTTATGATATCAGAACAGTTCTTCTCAAAAAACTGATTATGTGTTAGTATTTTCAAGTTTTTCCCAATATCTGCATGGGTATTAACCTAGAGATAGATCTGATTTTGCATGACTTGATACAAAATCGTGAACCATGAATTGATACAAAGTTGGAAATAAGTATTAATAATTTAATAATCAAAAAGATGATTTTTGCTAAAAAAGATTGGCATAGTTGGTCGAATTTTTTGCCGATATAAACGCGATTTTGGTTTGATTCTTAACTATCAGTTACAGCAATGCTAATAAGTAATGGAATTAATTCTTTAGTGTGAAACCACTAAACTTTGTTTGATGGCCAAGAGCGTGATTTTTTACAATAAATATTTGCACGTGTAAAACCCCAAATTTTTCCCTTAGGAGTTTGGTCGCGGACTCATCAATCTTTAAAGTGTTCCCCAAAAAACTAAAAATAATTTCCACATTACACATATAGAAGTTGTGTTTTGTTCCACACTTTTGTCCGTGTTTATTGCATCAACAAATCATTTTAGTTGTGAGAAGATTTTGAAACTGAAAATAAATGACTTTTTATTCAATTTCGTAACTTGTGAAGACATACAAAGCTTGAAACAATTCTACATATTCTTACATTGCATATACTTAAATATTTATGCTATATTCAAGCTTTTTTGTGACCCATCTTTGTAGATGCCTCATGGAATCTTGCACAAAATCGATGCAAAATTTAGAATAATTACATAATTAAATTTGAATGCGTATATGTGTGTCTGTGAGAGAGACTTACGAGCTACATTTCACTTTAGGGTCAATAGAAAATGGAAGATTGATGTTACAGAGTTGAGGGAGTTGTTTTGCTTTATCCAAATTAATGGGAATTTGGGTAGCGGCTTTTTTGAAACAATCACATAGATCCCTGCGAGATTGAGTTGTGTTGGCCTTGTGATCCAAAGTTGATGCTCCTTCACAACAAGGAGCAGATGGTAGTCCTGGGGAAAAACTCGTCAAATATGGAAGGCATGGCATAACAAAATGGTCGGCCTATCTGGCCTACGAGCCTATCGAAGGTTTATTATAAAGGTCAAGCCATCCCTGTTATTTAAAAAGAAAAGGCCTACATGGCCTATGAGGCCTTTTAGGCCTACCATATTGCAAATAAAATAAAATAAAAATAAAAAATCTCATTAATTAAATAATATTTCCAACATGGGTCCAAATTATAAAAAGTCTATGACAAATTTTTTTTAACAAGAATACAGATTATAAAAATTCATGACAACAAAGATTGAATTTTTCTTGGCACATCACAATCTTCAAGTGAGCCTTTCAGCTTGATTATTCCCACTATATTTTCGAACCTGCAAGTAAAAAATCAGAAAATCAAATTAGTTATGCATTTCACTATGTTTACATTATGAATTGCAATATATAAACATTTTCAAATGAGTTGTTAAAGAAGCAATTTATACCTTTTGTTTATTTCTTCAAATCGTATTTATTTCATAACCAATCTCCACCACAAATTAATGCTTCGACAGTCTCCTCGACTAAATTAGCACGATAATATTATATAAATAATATTATATAAAAAATAAATTTTTTATTTAAAAAGTGAAACAGGCCGGCCTACAGGCCAAAAGGCCAGGCTTTTTTAATTTGGCCTACGGCCTTGTTTTTAAATAGGCTCGTGTACAAGCCTTTACCTGGTCTAAGTACTCCGAAGGCCGGGCCGGGCCAGGCTTTTCATAGGCCAGGCCGTAGGCCCCTGTAGGTCAGCCTGGCCCATTTACACCCCTAGGTACAGCCTCACCACATGTTATGTCATCGATTTGGCTTGCACAAAATGCTGTCACCAAGAGACCTAATGCCATAACAGGCATAAAAAGAGACATGATTTTCTTCTCTTGCATCTTGCCTTGAATATGTACTTTTATTTGTTCTTAGTATAAAGTTGTGAGAAGCCATTAGTTGATGCATTGTTATTTATAGCCAAGTTTTCTACCAATTTTTTGGTAAATTAATAATTATGGAAAAAAATGAATTCAAAATTTTAAAAAGAAAATAATTATGAAAAAATATGTAAAGAAGAAAATATATTTATGGGATTATGTTGCACACGTTGTATATGCATGCCACGTGTGCAATAATAATGCCTTGTAAGGCACAACATTGAATAACATTATTTATAAAAATAAATAAATTATTACGTGTGCAATGTGGATAGTAACAGCTAGTTACTCTAGAAGGTGCTAAACTAAGTGATGTCTTGTAAGAGTTCATATTTTCTATGTGGAATTCGAAGTCCACCAAATTTATTGCCTCCTTTAATATATTGAATGTCATTCAAAGACGTGCAACAAAAACAATAATTAAAAAAGAAAAAATTATTGCAGAATGAAATGACTGTCATTGAAGTTTTAATTTTTTGGATTTATATCCTCTCATATGGAAAAATAATTACAACAACTCATTTTCACTTATTGATGATGAGATAAGAAAGGAAAAAGTGTATGAATTTTAAAACTGTGGTTGTGATCAAATAATATGACCACATGATCACTTTTTCACATGAGAAGATCCAAATCCGAATTTTTTAATCCACCAAATAAATTGCCTCCCTTAATATATTAAATGTTAATTGAAAATATATTTTGAATACTTTATTTGAAAAGATTCAACATTTTCCTACCCACCATAAACATTCAATATTTCCTAGTACAGTTCACACTCTCGAGTACACCACATAAATTATCTCCTATAATAATTAAATGTCATTTGAAAATATTCAACTTAGTCATTAATTGAAAGAGTTAATTATTTGCTTCAATATAGATAGAGTTCACATTTTTTATGCACAAAATTGATTGTCTACTTTAATATATTATATATCATTTTTAAAAATTAATATTTTTAGGTTCACCATCAACGTTCAACTTTAATGAACCTGGTAAACATTCTATCCATGTGGAAATGAATCATTTTATGTTAAAAAACATATATGACATGGTCATGTGAGAAGATCACAATTATACAAAGGTAAATCAATGTTTATGATTTTGTAACTACAAATTTCAATATTTTTTTTATGTCTCTTCTTTTATCACCGTTGATCCACCTTTGTATAATTATGATTTCTCACATGAAAATATTATTTTTGTTAAACACGAAAGAATCCGAATCCTATCCACATACACATAAAGATAATTTTTTCACTTTTCCTAAATATAGTTCACATTTGTGGTCCAACAAATTTATTTTCTCTGACATTTGGAAACATTCAATTCAATCGTTAATTAACAAATAGTGGATTCAAAAGTGGCAATTGGGAACGGGTTGGACAATGGGAACAAGCAATTATAGTGGATAAGTTAAGGATATTGTGATCATTAGACAAGTTGAGCCAGATAAAGAGTTTGGCAAGGCACAAAGTTGCCTATGTTAGTATTTAATTAGGCCTAAGGGGTCACACACAAAATTTATCTCAATAGTAACACCTAACATAAGTTTTGGGCCTTAATGAGCATACGAGTCTTATGACATAAGATTGAGAAAGAGCAAATCACTTTTGGGCCTTGGACCCAAAATCCCATGGGCCTACTTGTTCACCCATGGTAACCCGCAATACTAAGATTAAGTTTGGACTGTTATGTAGAATCTCAAAGTTTAGAGGTAAAATCACAAATCTTAAAACTTGAGGGGCAGAATGGCAGAATTTCAAAACCTGCGAATGGTTTGTAATTTAATGGAATGAAATGTACTTTATTCAGTTATGCCGAGCGTAACAGTCATCCCTATGATGTATATCATGGGATTGTATGAACAAGTTGCAAAGCCCTTAGACTAAGCATGGTTCCATTCAATATGGTCTACCCATTCCTTGTCATTTTTTGTTGCACACGTTGTATGCATGCCATGTGTGCAATAATAATGCCTTGTAAGGCACAACATTGAATAAACATTATTTATAAAAATAAATAAATTATTACGTGTGCCATGTGGATAGTAACAACTAGTTACTCTAGAAGGTGCTAAACTAAGTGATGTCTTGTAAGAGTTCATATTTTCTATGTGGAATTCGAAGTCCACCAAATATATTGCCTCCTTTTAATATATTGAATGTCATTCAAAAAATGTACAACAAAAACAATAATTAAAAAAGAAAGAAATTATTGCATAATTAAATGACTGTCAGTGAAGTTTAAATTTATTGGATTTATATCCTCTCATATGGAAAAATGATTACAACCACTCATTTTTACTTATTGATGATGAGATAAGAGAGATAAAAGGATATGAATTTGAAAACAGTGGTTGTGATCAAATAATATGACCATATGATCACTTTTTCACATGAGAAGATCCAAATTTGAATTATTTTATTTTATTTTTTTTGGTATAAAAATTTGAATTTTTTAATCCACCAAATAAATTGCCTCCCTTAATATATTAAATGTTAATTGAAAATATTTTTTTGAATACTTTATTTGAAAAGATTTAATATTTTCCTACCCACCATAAACATTCACTATTTTCTAGTAGAGTTTACACTTCCCTGTCCACCACACAAATTGCCTCCTATAATAATTAAATGTCATTTGTAAACATTCAACTTAGTCATTAATTGAAAGAATAAATTAATTGAAAGAGTTAATTATTTGCTTCAATATAGATAGAGTTCACATTTTTTGTGCACAAAATTGATTGTCCCCTTTAATATATTATATATCATTTTTAAAAATTAAATTTTTTAACCTGATAAACATTCTATTCATGTGGAAACAAATCATTTTATTTTAAAAAGAAATTTGTTTGTGATTAAGTTGAGGATATTGTGATCATTAGACAAGTTGAGCCAGATAAAGAGTTTAGCATGGCAGAAAATTGTATATGTTAGTGATTAATTAGGCCTAAGGGGTCACACACAAAATTTATCTCAATAGTAACACCTAACATAAGTTTGGGGCCTTAATGAGCATACGAATCTTATGACATAAGATTGAGAAAGAGCAAATCACTTTTGGGCCTTAGACCCAAAAGCTCGTGGGCCTAGTTGGTCACACATGGTATAACACCTGCAATACTAATGATTAAGTCTGGACTGTTATGTAGAATTTCAAAGTTTAGGGGTAAAATCACAAATTGTAAAACTTGAGGGGCTGAATGGTAGGGTTTCAAAACCTTCTAATGGTTTGTAATTTAATGGCTTGAAATGTACTTTATTTAGTTATGCCGAGTGTAACAGCCTGTTGTACACCGATATTGTTAACATTAATTATGATATTAAGCACAATTACAATCATAACATTTTATTTATAAAAATGCGGGTAAACTTTTTCATGTTATTATGTGATCATTTAAAACAATAACAAAGCGTAATAAATAAAAGCTGTGACCGTAACTGTAAATTTTTCGTGGAATAATATTATAAACTATTTAAATATCATACAACACTTCTCTCACTTTTACGTTTTCTACCTATCCGAACATGGTTCGGTATTTTAATTAATGCGGAGAATTCGCATTCTACCAACCTCCCATCTTTTGATATGTTATTCTACACTCAAATACCTTTCTAAAAAGCCTTCACACGAGTCATAAAGTTCTAGTTTGCTCCGGATATCGTCGTTTGAAGTTAGACAAGCAAATCTGTCAGCCAACCTCAAACCGGCTCCAAACAGCCTTCACTCTATCACTCATTCTGGCAAATCCACTCAACCAATTGCTCTCAAGTTTTTATACAATAAACTAGATCCTCAAGCTTCAATTTGAAATATCATACGCTTAATTT
The DNA here is from genome assembly GCA_032173675.1 of Gastrolobium villosum. Taxonomy (NCBI): domain Eukaryota; kingdom Viridiplantae; phylum Streptophyta; class Magnoliopsida; order Fabales; family Fabaceae; genus Gastrolobium; species Gastrolobium villosum. Next base: position 9,959 of record JAVKPL010014701.1, read on the forward strand.
GAACAAGAAACGAAGCGGGAATAAAATTCCCAAAAACCGCCAGAAACAGCCCCTGTACAGGTGCGTTATGGACAGTCCGTCTTCAATGGCTTCTATAAGTCTGCGTGCAACCCATAAAATTTCCAAATTTTACCACAAGGTAGAATAAATCGCAAGCTTCAAAACGGCGTATGACACGTCCCTATCGGACCTCTATGGAGGGAGATATGCTCTCCCAAAGTTTACCTAAATTCTGCCAATTTCTAGAAATTTTGCCAGATTTTCCTTTGTTTTTCCAATAAATCCCATCTTTGCAAATGTGTTATCTAACCTCAACTTTGTACCTAATAATCATGGGTTACACACAAGGACCAGAAATGCCTTGGTGCTCTTACAACCCTTCACAATTTATACTCAATTTGCTCAAAATACATAATCATTGCTTACTTTTTCAAAGTTACTAATTTCAATCACAAGATCCGATTACATGCATTCTTTGAATCATAAAGCATCATTCACATCCTAGAATAGGCCTATTGCCTTTTCATCATATTACATGCTTCAATACTACAATTTACAACTTCCTTACAACTATTACAATTGTCCTTCAAATATACATAATAAATGCTCCAAAATAAGTCATGACAATAAAAGACTAAACTTAGACAAAATACATCATGAACAAGAATGACAACAATAATCCTGAATCACAAGCATTGTTCATGATGTAAGTCTAGCCTAGGCCCAATGACCCAAAATGCAAAATAATCCTATGTCCAAAATCATCCTACGGTCTTCTTGCCTGCCGCTCCCACACCACTGGCACTACCTGAAATAAAATCCCCCAAAGCGGGGTGAGATATACGAATATATCTCAGTAACCCAGAGGTTCTGGAGAATACTGCGCCCAATGGCTCACTTTGATGCATATAAACAATATAACATAACATTGAAAACGGGATAAAGCAAGAGATTTAGTGAAGTAAGGAAGCATAGGGATACAAAATACGATGAAGCTGGAATGATCAATGCCAAAAGCACGCAACGTCCAGCCTATTGGCCTCAGCATATAGCCTACGGGTTTCAAACCAAGGAGTGTTCCCAGAACATCAACCAAGACACCCTCCATCCATATCCACCCGAGACTTCCTAGTGTGCTCCTATCCGGATCACACACCACGATCCCAGGTCAACTGAGACTCCCTCACGGAGACCTATCCAGTGGAAGTCCGTAACGCCCAAAGGCAACAGTCTACTGGCCAGAGACACGGTACATCTTGTAACACCCCGTAGTACTCCGGTTGTTAACATACATGATATTTAACATTCACAACACAAGACTTTATTTGAAAAGGAATAAAGCGTCTTATAAAAATACGAGTAAACTTTTTCCAAAACATTTAATAAAAACATTTCTAAAAACTTTCATGTAAGATACTGTGAAAGCGTAAATCTAAACATACATGTACTGATTAATCCCATTAGCCAGTATTAGTGGCCATCGACCATCCGGATATAACATCAAGTGTCATTCCTGACGGAGTCTCACGGACAGCATAACTGCTGTATTTCAGATAACGTTGAACATGGTCGCACTCATACAACTAACATGATAGATACAATAATTTAAAACAGATAGCTCGCAAGTCCCACACGGACTGCAATCCCCTTAACGGGTCAATACAGACAATAAGGCTTCATGCCCAAATTAACTGAATGCATACATCAAGTCTATATTAATCTTAAAACACAACATCTGTATGAAATAATCCATGGCTCTAAGGATACATTCATGAGCCTACATAAATCCTTAACATAATCTCAAAACAATAATTAAGCATATTAACAAGTCTACATACCATCATAAAATCTCAACATAATATAAGATAAATAGCTGCATCATCAACTACTCCAATGCGGGGGCCTTGCCTATAACACCTCGCATTTCTAAATTATATATTAAAATATTAAACATGGATTAAAGGGAAGGATTAGTGAAAATCCTGGAGATTAGGTCAAAATACAAAGGAAGGGTAAAACAGTAATTTGCCAACACGCAACCCTAGGAAGATAAAAATTGAGTAGAAGGTCTCAGATGATAAAAATAACCCTGGAAATAGATTCAGAATGAAAAATCGAGTGGATAGGCAAGTTTTATAAAATTCAGTAAATAGTGTTTTATCGTGTAAAAATACCGCGGTACGATTGCACCGTAAAACGTGACGATTGAGTTTTGAGCTCTAGGTTTTGAATACAAGTTAGTTTAAAATCGCGTGAGGTGGCGAAGGGGCCCACCTCACTTAAAGCACTTTAGCCACTTGTCCAAGTGGACTATTCATCTTCATTTCTTCTTCTTCTCTCTCCTAGGGCCGAGCTTCTCCATGGAAATGGGGGGGGAGTTCTTCAAATTTTTAATCTCTTCTAACTTTCTCTATACACCACCAAATCAACCAAAGTTTGTGAGCAAATTTGATGGAAACCACCACTCGAACGCATTCCACCGATTAGTATCCCTTGATACCCTCTCTATTGAGAGAAAAGAGGCATATACAGCCACAAATTTATTGGAGATTTTGTGATTTCGGGGTTGAGTTCTTGAGCCATTACTTGTGGGGTGCTAGAGGAGCCTTGTGACGTAATTGTGAGTAAGTTTATTCACCTTTTGATGGTTGATTGATGAGTTTGATTTTCATGATCCCTAAGCTATGTTTTGATGATTTGTGTTGTTAGAAAGCTCAAATGGAAAATGTTTGTAGATGAATATGTCTTAGAATGATGTGTAGGAGCCATAAATGCAATAAAACTTATTGATGAAAAATGAGTTTTAACTTAGGAAATTTTTGGGTTGATTCCATGACTTTGTGTTTTGGAATTGTGTTAGGATTGTGTTGGTGAGTTGTTGTATGGTTGTATGATGATATAATAGGATTGTATGAGGTGTGGAATAGTTAAAGTTAATTGAGATTCCCTTGGAGTACACCTATGTAGAATTCGGCCTTGTGAAGAAATTAAGGAATTGATGTCGTAAAAATTATTTGGATGATGTGTTGTGTATTGTATGGTGATTAGATGGATTGTGTGGTGGTTGGAAGGTTGGAAAGCCAATGAACCCTTCAAACCTGACAAGTGATCTCCCTGACGATCAGGCCGTAAACAAGGTAACATCATGTTGTCTTAAAGCATGAAAACTATTTGCATGCGTATTTCCGCGAGGAAAAAATTTTGTTTTTCCCTCTCACATGCATCGGCCTTCAAGGCCAGTTTTACTTTCAGTTCATGCATTTATTATGTGTGTTGGTACATAGGATGTACTATGTCTCTGGCCAGTAGACAGTTTACCTACGGACTTCCGCTGGATAGGTCTCCGAGAGGGAGTTCCAGTTTACCTAGGGTCGTGGTGTGTGATTCGGATAGGATCACACTAGGAAGTCTCGGGTGTATATGGATAGAGGATGCCTTGGTTTGATGTTCTGGGAACACGCCTTGGATGAGACCCAAAGGCTTATATGCCGAGCCGATAGGATGGACGTTGCGTGGTATTGGCATTGACCATTCCAGCTTCATCGTATTTTGTATCCCTATGCTCCCTGTTTTCTCTAAATCCCTTGCTTTATCCCGTTTGCAAGATGTTATTTTATGTTATTTATATGCATTGAAGTGAGCCATTGGGCGGAGTATTCTCCAGAACCTCTGGGTTACTAAGATATATTCGTATATCTCACCCCGTCTTGGGGGCTTTATTTCAGGAGGTTGCAGTGGTGTAGGAGCGGCGGGCAAGAAGACCGTAGGATGATTAGCTTGACGATTATACACTTTGCATTTTGGTGGACATTGGGCCTAGGCTAGACTTAGGACATGAACATTGCATATGTATTTAGGATGAGGTTCATTGTCATATTTGTTCATGTCGTTTTGCCTAAGTCTAGTTACATATGTCATTTTGAGATTTATCTATTATGTTGTATTTAAAGATTATAAGTTGTAAAGTGTAATATCTCATTTCGAAGTTGTAAGTTGTACATGAATACTTGATGTAATATGGAAGCATGTAATATGATGAAAGGGTAATAGGCCTATTTTAGGATTATGATTATGTGTATGTTTAGAAAATGCATGCAAATGGACATTGGTGATTGAAATATGCTAAGTGTTAATAAAGTAATCAATATGATATGAATTGTATAAGTTAATATAAACTGTGGTGGTTTGTAAGAGCCCCAAGGCATTGTTTGTTCTTGTGTGTGCCACCCAATGATTATTAGGTACATTTGAGGTCTTAGTCCACTTTTGCAAATTTCGGGATTATTGGAAAAACAAAGGAAACTCAGACGAATTTTCTGTAAATTGGCAGAATTTACGAAGACTTTGGGAGAGCATATATCCCTCCACAGAGGTCCGATAGGGACATGCCATACGCATTTTTGAAGGTTGAGATGTCCTATATTCTGTGGTAAAATTTGGTAAAAATCTGGGTTGGGCGTCGGCCTGTAGGAGGCATAGACCGCGGACTATTCAGTGGGCTACTGCACATTGGGCAGTTATGGACCAAGTTTGGGAATTTATTCCTGCTTCTTTTCTTGGTCAATTTAGGTGTATGATATATCAAATTGAAGTTTGAGGTGTCTAGTTTGTTGTATAAAAATTTGAGAGCAATTGGTTGAGTGGGTTTTCTGAAGTAATTGATGGAGTGAAGGATGTTAGGAGCTGTTTTGGGGTTGGCTGGCAGCTTTACTCAGATACTCTGTATGCTCCTCCTCACTCTTAGAATAGATTAGAATATCATCAATGAACACAATTACAAATTGGTCCAAATACGGTTTAAAAATGCGATTTATATAGTCCATGAACACCGCAGGGGCATTAGTAAGCCCAAAAGGAATCACCTAATACTCATAGTGTCCGTATAACGAACAGAATTCCGTTTTAGGCACATCCTCAGGCTTAATCCAGATCTGGTGGTATCCGGACCGGAGATCGATCTTAGAAAATACACAGGCACCCCTCAACTGATCCAACAAATCATTAATACGCAGCAATGGGCACCTGTTCTTAACCGTAACTTTATTCAATTGCCGGTAGTCAGTACACAACCTCATTCTTCCATTCTTCTTTTTCACAAATATAACTGGTGCTCCCCACGGAGACACACTCGATCTGATAAAATCCTTCGCAGGAAGTTCTTCAATATGTTTCTTCAACTCAGCCAACTCCAGCAGCGACATCCAGTATGAAGCCAAAGAAATAGGCCCCAAACCAGGCAATAATTCAATCGATAACTCAATCTCCCTCTCAGGTGGAAATACTGGTATCTTATCAGGGAATACATCCACAAACTCATTAACCACTGGAATACTAGAAATCTCAATCTCCTTACCACCCACCAAACCACCCAAGAAAATATAACCCTGATCCCCAGCTTTCAAGGCTTTAATAGCTTGGCACATAGACAGAAAAGGAGACGGACCCACCGAGGGCCTCTCATGTGCTAGTATCATCCTCTTCCCGTAACAATCAATCATTGCGCAATTTTAAGACAGCCAACCCATACCCAAAATCAAATTAACAGAGGCTAGGAGCAAGATAATCAAATCAATAGTGTAGCCCCTGCCTTCGTAGATGAACCCGACCTCTTTACAAATAAAGAGGAATCACTAACCTCTCCTGCAGCAATAGTAATACGCATAGGGGGATTCATTCGCGTAACCCCCAAGTTCATCCCTTTCACAACGTATTCCGCCACGAACGAATGTGTCGCTCTCGAATCAAATAAAACAGACAAATCGATATTTGAGATAAAAATTGTACCTTAAACAAGATTAGGTGCCTTCTCTGTTTGCTGCACATTTGTAGTATAAACCCGTCCAACGGTAGGAGCAGATGGCAAGGCCTGCAGATTCGCGGCCTGCCCCGTATTACTGTAACAATGCTTCGCAAAATGCCAAACCTTACCACATTTGAAACAAGAGTTCGGAGCCGCAGTGCAAGGCCCCTAATGATACCTCTTACACTTTTCACATCGAGGATTAGAATTTCGGTCATTAAACCCACTTCTCTGACCAACAACCCTCTTGAATTGACCCGGAGGCAGCCTTACCTGCAACCCCCTACCTGTATTATTATTCTGATGGTAGCCGCCTCTGTTATTCTTACCGAAAGGACCAGATGTCCTTGCAGACTAGACTTCGGATACCTGCCATGTAACATCCCGTCCAATTAGGAATCTATTTAAATTGCAATTAGGAATGTGGTAGAGTACTTGCCTTTGAATTATATAAATGTTTGCTTTAGGATGGAGTTAAATTAAATTAGGCAAATTATTTCAATTACAATGGTAGGCGAGTACCTATTTTAGGCATGTGAAACTCTAGTTAAAAGTATAGGAATAATTTAATTGTGACATATAGAAAGCATAAAGCTACTTAGACTATATGGGAACTAATAATTTCGTGGGCCAGCTCATAAAATAGTAGAACCCTTGGACTTGAATTGTTGGGTCCAATCACACCCATGACCGACGGCCCAAAGGCCTTAAGAGGGATTTAGGTTCAGCCCAAATCTTTTATCTATCCTCACCTTATCTTAAGAATCTTACAAGGCAGCCCATGATTGGCAAAGGATCAACACATGGCAAAATTCAACCACTTGGTATTCCTTTGTTCCATGCGCTGATATGGGCAGAAAGCAATCTGAATGCTTGTGCCATTAGGCAATCTCAATCAGCCTTTTTTAACATGCATCCAATGGGAGAGGTGTGATCAGTTTGCATGTCATTCCATTGGGTAGAAATCCCTCACCTATTGACCTTCTTTTGTGCGCATGAAAGGGAGAGAGAGCCAAGTTATTTTTGGTCTTTGGTTAGCCTTTTTAATCATCATTCAAACCTGTATTCTTTTTCACTAAGCGCTTGAAGGTGTAGGACAATAAGTGGAAGATTTATCTTAGTGAATCAGAACAACACTTAGCCATTCCATCTCCCCCCCATCCCTGAGAAACCGTGAGCTGAGTAGAGTAAGAACATCAAGAAAAAATTTCATATCATCCTCTCCTTTCTTACTACAAACCGTGAACTCCACTAGAGGTAGGACACCAAGAAAAATCTCTGCACCTTTTTCCAGTCACCTCCTTCACAAACCGTGGACCTCTTTGAAGGACAACCAAATTTCTAAACAAATTCTTCTCTTCCTGCCTTGTTCGACCGTGTACTAGGATTCAGGGAGGTAAAGTATTTCCTTCATTTTTCCCTGTTCATTCGTGCTCTTCTTCGATTTTACAACGATTTCTTCTCTTGGTATGCAGCTGAAAACTCGAATGAGTGTGGGGCTACTTGTTCAAACTTGGTGATTGTTCTCTACCCGATTTAGTGAAGCCTTGGGGTGCATGCATTTAGGTGGAAATCTGAAATCAACTCTCTCCCAATCTCCCTGCTCGACGTTAGAGGTACACTAGGAGAGCTTGGTTGTCATCTCTTTTCTTTACATTTTGTCTTGTTGAGAACCTCATGGTCATTTGATACATGCAACCCATAATCAAGTTTGAGACTAAGAAAAATAGTTCCTTAACTTTCGTTGGATGGTTCCTTTGGACTAGAAAAAAATTGTTAAAATTTGTATGTGCTAAGAATTTTATAGACAGCATGTTGAAGCCCTTTTATTGTCCCCTTTGTCATGTAGAAATGTTATTTAGATGAACAATTTAGGCACCTAATAATGGGCTTTAAACCGATTCTGTATGTTGGACTTTTTTCGCTGTTACTCATTAGTAGATTAATAGGACAGCATGGTATATGTTTCCCTTTAGCGCACCAGTGGCTTAGAGAAGTGGAAAATATATGATGAAAAATCATGACACCCTTTTGTATGAAAGCCGAATTGGGGACTGAGAAACCGAATCTGTATAGGGTTGAAACCTTGGAACTTTTCACTGTACATGTTCTTAAGAAAAATTAGATAGGAGGTCAGATAATAAATTCATTTTGAAGACCATGGAAACCTATTGTGAACCTGTGGAAATTCTATTTGCTAGCAAATGATGGAATGCATTAAGGGCAGAAAAATAGTTGGAACTAGAGGCATAATAATTCGACTAAGGCATAAGAGTTAGAAGCCTAGAAATTATTTGTGACTTATAGGAAAAATTGTATAAAATTCTGATTTGGTGCATTGGTATATTAGGTGCGCGAGACCCCTAGGATCGTGGACTGTTTTGGGGCTGTTTGATTAGCATTTGTGGCACGCGAGGTAAGTGTTCGATGGTTAAACCTTTTGTGACTGTTGACTTAGGTCAGAGATTTTTGATTTGTTGCTCCCATGGACTTGTGTCCCAACCAGAATTCTGTTTTATAAAGAAATGAAATCTGTTTTGAAATGTAACTGTTGGGTATTCGGTTGTGTCAAGGACACAATATGCTTTGAAATGTTGGTGTTATAGTCATGTGAACTATGACCTATGATGATGATGAGCATGAACATCATAACCTTGCATTTTATCATGTGCGTGTGAAGCAAAGCATAGCATCCCATGCATCCATATACATACAGTTTTGAAAAATGGAAGAATTGATGAAAAGAAGCATATGTTTGAGCACGCATCATATAGGCATCCCTCATGTACCAGGGTATGGGACACTTGGCTTCAGTCCGCATAGGCCTCAATTGGAATTCCCACATGTTGGAGCTAAGATTGGAATATCCATTGAGTTAGTATGCGCACACTAGTGATATGAGCATACAATATGATGGCGTTATATACGCAACATGTGAATTTTGACATCCTACAAAAATGATTGGTGATGTGACAATGTTGGAAATTCTGCATCTAAGTTAATACTGTTGCATTATTAGATTTTCTGCCACACTACTAGGATTTTTCTCACCCCTTTGGGGCTCAATTTTTATAAAATTGCAGGAGGACGAAGAAGCATATAATGACTTAGTGAGTTCTGAACGTTTTTAATGCGGTTTTATAATGCGGTTTTATAAACTGATATAGCGAGCACTTTATGAGTTCTGTTTCTGGGGCTCCAGACCTCTGATTCGCTTATAATTTATATGCACACGAAGCCCCAGATGTCTAGTTTCCTTTTGTCAAAGAAATTTTTTTTAAGTTGTTGAATTCGAATTTATACGATTTTTACAAGGCAACAAGGTTTTCAGGAGAATTACTATTTCAGCAAGCCATGTATTTTGTAAATTTTCACTCTGATTTTCGTAAGCAACCAAATTTCAAATTAAGACTTTAATTAGTAACTTAAAATGCAGTTTCAGTATTTAAAACAATGACGTTACGACTCTAATCCGCTTAGCAGACATCTCGCTTGGATGCATACAGGGGAGGGTGTCACACTAAATGGTATCGAAGCAGTTTTGGTTCATGGTGTCTGTATGATTGTCGAACTATTTGTTGCTTGCTGAATTGTCTGCTGTTTGTAATTGATTGTTAAATTAATTGCTGGTTGCTGTGTGATGAAATGTTTAGTTGTTTGAGAGATAGAAAATGTTATAACTAGACTGTTAGAATTATACCGTGATAGGGACAAATGCGTTGTTAAATTATCTGATTAGAACTCGGGTACCTACTTGGAATTGCTGTCATGTATATCTTGCAGTGAGTCTGATCAGCTCATTTCGTGGTGTTGTGAGTGCAGAAATATGACAGGTACGCGGGGTTCTACTCAGGGAAGACCTAGTAATGTAGCTGATGATCTTATAACTACTGTTGGGGGGTTGGCCACTTTTGTCCAAAACATGAGACAAGAGTGGAGAGAATATAGGTATCAGAATCCGAACCAAACCCAGATGTAGGACAATGCGGAAGAAATTGCTAGGCGGAGGTCGAAAGACTTCCGAAACTTTCAGCCACCTATATTTGAAGGTGGGGATAATCCTGAGACTGTAGTAAGATGGTTGCAGATGATCGAATACATATTTGAACGTATGGGATGTCCTGAAGCTCATAAGGTTGACTATGCCTCATACCAGCTGATTGGTGAAGATTTGACTTGGTGGACCAGTGCGAGCGCTTTGCTTCGAGCTCAACATGTTGATCTGACTTGGGCGGTGTTCAGACGGGTTTTTCTTGACAAGTATTTCCCTAAGGCCATGCGAAGGATGAAACATACAGAACTTCTATCCCTGTGACAGGCGAATATGACTGAGCTGATGGAATATGCAAACTTTGACTGAAATATTTATGATGAAGAATGGCAAGTGGAAAAGTTTGAAAGTGAATTGCACCCTGAGATCCGCAAGCTCATCCTGACTACAGCAAATCGTACTATGCCTGAGTTAATTAATCAGAGTAGGCAGGCGGAAGACATTACTAATGAAGCCAAGAGTTTCTCCGAACAGCCAGAGCAAGCACAGGAAGGAAGCAAAATTGGCCGGTTCTTCAGAAAAGTCACTGGTATAAATAGAGGTAAGGGTCCCCAGTTGCAGCCTCGGACTGGGAATTTCAAGAAGAATGTTGCCCCTCGACAGTCTTTAGCTGGACGACCAGGTCCTACTACTTGTGCTACATGTGGGAAGAACCATGCTGGTATTTGTCGATGCTGGAGCAATCTGTCCTACAGGTGTGGACTATCGGGGCATTTCGCTATTGATTGCCCACGAAATGCTAATCAGCCACCTACCTACCCAAGCTCGAGTGTTCACTCCGGATGCAAATGAAGCTCAAAAGTACCCAAATCTGATCCGAGGTAATGTAATATTGAATGGCTATCTTCTTTTTGTTATTTTTGATTCTGGAGCATCTGGTTCTTTTATTGCGAGGCACACTGCAATGAGACTAGGTCTCACCCTGACTCCGTTACCTTATGAGTTACAAATCAGTACTCCTACTAGAGGATCTTGTGCCAGAAATCTGCAGGGGTTGTATTCTGCAATTTGAAGGGAATACTTATACTGTGAATTTAGTGGTTCTTCTGGTATTCAGTCTTGAGGTGATTATCGGTATGGACTGGTTGGCAGAGAACGATATAACTTTGGATTGTCAAGCAGGAAAGGTCGTTGTTCCTTCGAAAGAAGGTAACTTTCAGTCTTTTGCTACTATTTCTTTGTTACAAATTAGGAAAGAGCTCCTTCGGAGAGCTGAAGGGTATCTGTTTCTTATTGAGTCTGAGAGTACGGTTGATACTCAAATTCAAAATATCCCTGTTGTTAATGAATTCGAGGTGTTTCCCGATGAAATTCCTCGATTACCTCCTCATCAGGAAATAGAATTTCCCATTGAACTTCTTCTTGAAGTTGGACCTATTTCCATTACTCCGTACCGTATGGCACCTTTGGAACTTCGGGAACTGAAGAAACAAATAGAAGATCTTTTGTCGAAATAATTCATCCGACCCAGTACTTCTCCGTGGGGTGCTCCAGCCATTCTGATTAAGAAGAAGGATGGTAGTCTGCGTTTGTGTGTGGATTACCATCAACTGAACAAGGTGATAGTGAAGAATAAATATCCGCTCCCTAGGATTGATGATTTGATGGACCAGTTGAGAGGTGCCAGAGTATTTTCCAAAATAGACTTGCGATCGGGATACCAACAAATCCGGGTCAAACCGGAGGACATTCCGAAAACAGCTTTTAGGACTCGATATGGTCACTATGAATATCAGGTAATTCCGTTCGGACTTACTAACGCTCAGGCGGTATTCATGGACTATATGAACCGTATCTTCCGTCCATTCTTAGATCAATTTGTTATTGTATTTATCGATGACATTCTGATTTATTCTACCAAAGAAGAACTGCATGCGGAATATTTGAGGATAGTTTTACAAATCCTTAAGGAGAAATAATTGTATGCCAAGTGGTCGAAGTGTGAGTTCTGGTTAAGTGAAGTCCAGTTATTGGGCCACATAATTTCAGCAGAAGGGATTACTGTGGATCCCAGCAAGGTTGAAGTAGTAATGAATTGGGAACGACCTAAGACCGTCACGAAAGTGCGGAGTTTCTTGGGACTTGCAGGCTATTATCTTAGATTTATTCAGGATTTCTCTTAGTTAGTACAGCCTCTTACTCGTCTCACTCGGAAGGATATGCCTTTTGAGTGGACTGGCGCTTGTGAAGAATGCTTCTTGGAGCTAAAAGGTAGATTGACAAGTGCTCTGGTGCTTATTATTCCGAACCCAACTAGAAAGTTTGAAGTGTACTATGATGCGTCTCTGAAGGGACTTGGATGTGTATTGATGCAAGATCGTATGGTCGTAGCTTATGCCTCACGAAAATCAAAGCCTCACGAGGAGAATTATCCCACTCATGACCTGGAGTTAGCAGCCATAGTGTTCGCACTAAAAATCTGGAGACATTATCTATATGGCTCATAGTTTGATGTTTTCAGCGATCACAAGAGTCTGAAGTACTTGTTTGATCAGAAGGAGCTAAACATGAGGCAACGAAGGTGGATGGATTTCTTGAAAGATTATGAGTTTGAACTGAAGTACCACCTAGGCAAGGCAAATATGATAGCTGACGCTTTGAGTCAGAAGACTCCACACTGCAACTCTGATGATGGAAGAATTTAAATTACTTGAAGCTTTTAGAGATATGAACTTGTCTGTTGTCAGCAGGAGGAGTGGCATAAGGTTGGGCAGTATCAAAATAGAGAATGAGTTACTCCGAAGAATCAAGAGGGCTCAAAGAGATGAGGAAATAGTCCATAAATTGGTTGGTTTCCAAGATGTAGTTTGGGATGAGAATGAAATGTTGAGATTCCAAGGTCGGATAGTAGTACCGGTGACGAATTGAAGCAAGAAGTTTTGGAGGAGGCCCATAAGGGTAATTATACCGTTCATCCCGGATCCACTAAAATGTATCATGACTTGAAGACTTCGTTTTGGTGGCCGGGAATGAAACGTGATATTGCGGAGTATGTAGCTCTGTGCCTAACATGTCAGAAGGTGAAGTACGAACATCAAAAAACTTCGGGACTTCTCCAACCTCTGGAGATTCCCGAATGGAAATGGTACAGTATTGCCATGGACTTTGTAGTCGGACTTCCTCATACATGATAGAAGGATTTGATGCCATCTGGGTAATTGTTGATCGATTGACAAAATCAGCTCATTTCCTAAGTGTCCGAACAATGTATAATACAGAAAAGCTTGCCCGTATTTATCTTCGGGAGATTATGAAGCTGCATGGAGTTCCCACCAGCATTGTGAGTGACCGTGATCCCAAGTTCACCTCTAAGTTTTGGGAATCTTTTCAGCGAGCTCTCAGAACCCATTTGAGGTTGAGCACTGCCTATCATCCGGAAACTGATGGTCAGACTTAACGCACTATTCAGGTTCTGGAGGATATGTTGCGAGCCTGTATTTTAGACCAAGGGGGCAGTTGGGACAAGTACCTTCCTTTGGTGGAATTTGCGTACAATAACAGTTATCATTCCAGCATCAGAATGGCACCGTATGAAGCATTGTACGGAAGGAAATGTAGATCCCCGTTATGTTGGGTAGAAGTTGGTGAGTGGAGTATTTTGGGGCCCGACATGATTCAAGAAACTTCAGAGCAGGTACAGAGGATCAAAGAAAATATGCAGAGGGCCCAGGCGAGACAGAAAAGTTACTATGACAATCGTCATAAGCCCTTATCTTTTGAAGTGGGAAACCACGTGTTTTTGAGAATCACCCCACATCTGGACTCGGTAGGAGAATGAGAGTGAAGAAGTTGAGTCCGCGGTACTTGGGACCATACCTTATCTTGGACAGGATTGGAGAATCAGCTTATCGGTTGGCGTTACCGCCTAATTTCTTGAGAATTCATGACGTATTTCATGGGTCACAGTTGAGAAGATATCTCTCTGATCCATCCCATGTATTACAGCCAGATGGAGTGGAGTTAGGGGAAAACCTGACGTATCTGGTTCAGCCATTCCAAATTCTCGAGAGGTCAATTAAACGACTCCGTTCCAAGGAGATACCACTGGTGAAAGTGTTGTGGAATAATAAATCGGCATATGAAGCCACTTGGGAGTGTGAAGACGACATTCAGAATCGGTATCCAGAACTTTTTAATTAAGTAAGTCTAATTTTGCGGACAAAATTCTGTTTTGGTGGGGAGAGTGTAACATCCCGTCCAATTAGGAATCTATTTAAATTGCAATTAGGAATGTGGCAGAGTACTTGCCTTCGAATTATATAAATGTTTGGTTTAGGATGGAGTTAAATTAAATTAGTGCAATTATTTGAATTACAATGGTAGGTGAGTACCTATTTTAGGCATGTGAGACTCTAGTTAAAAGTATAGGAATAATTTAATTGTGACATATAGAAAGCATAATGCTACTTAGACTATATGGGAACTAATAATTTCGTGGGCCAGTTCATAAAATAGTAGAACCCTTGCACTTGAATTGTTGGGTCCAATCACACCAATGACCGACGGTCCAAAGGCCTTAAGGAGGATTTAGGTTCAGCCCAAATCATTTATCTATCCTCACCTTATCTTAAGAATCTTACAAGGCAACCCATGATTGGCAAAGGATCAACACATGGCAAAATTCAACCACTTGGTATTCCTTTGTTCCATGCGCTGATATGGGCAGAAAGCAATCTGAATGCTTGTGCCATTAGGCAATCTCAATCAGCCTTTTTTAACATGCATCCAATGGGAGAGGTGTGATCAGTTTGCATGTCATTCCATTGGGTAGAAATCCCTCACCCATTAACCCTCTTTTGTCCGCATGAAAGGGAGAAAGAGCCAAGTTATTTTTGGTATTTGGTTAGCCTTTTTAATCAGCATTCAAACCTGTATTCTTTTTCACTAAGCGCTGAAGGTGTAGGACAATATATGGAAGATTTACCTTAGTGAATCAGAACAAAACTTAGCCATTCCATCTCCCCCTTTCCCCGAGAAACCGTGAGCTGAGTAGGGTAAGAACATCAAGATAAAATTTCATATCATCATTTCCTTTCTTGCTACAAACCGTGAACCCCACTAGAGGTAGGACACCAACAAAAATCTCTGCACCTTTTTCCAGTCACCTCCTTCACAAACCGTGGACCTCTTTGAAGGACAACCAAAGTTCTAAACACATTCTTCTCTTCCTGACTTGTTCGACCAGTACTAGGATTCAGGGAGGTAAAGTATTTCCTTCATTTTTCCCTGTTCACTCGTGCTCCTCTTCGATTTTACAAGGATTTCTTCTCTTGGTATGCAGCTGAAAACTCGAAGAAGTGTGAGGCTACTTGTTCAACCTTCGTGATTGTTCTCTACCCGATTTAGTGAAGCCTTGGGGTGCATGCGATTAGGTGGGAATCTGAAATCAACTCTCTCCCAATCTCCCAACTCTACGTTAGAGGTACACTAGGAGAACTTGGTTGTCATCTATTTTCTTTACATTTTGTCTTGTTGAGAACCTCATGGTCACTTGATACATGCAACCCTTAATCGAGTTTAAGACTAAGAAAAATAGTTCCTTACCTTTAGTTGGATGGTTCCTTTGGACTAGAAAAAAATTAGTAAAATTTGTATGTGCTAAGAATTTTATAGACAGCATGTTGAAGCCCTTTTATTGTCCCCTTTGTCGTGTAGAAATGTTATTTAGATGAATAATTTAGGCACCTAATAATGGGCTGTAAACTGATTCTGTATGTTGGACTTTTTCGCTATTACTCGTTAGTAAATTAATAGGACAACATGCTATATGTTTCCCTTTAGCGCACCAATGGCTTAGAGAAGTGGAAAATATATGAAGAAAAATCATGAGACCCTTTTGTATGAAAGCCGAATTGGGGACTGAGAAACTGAATCTTTCTAGGGTTGAAAAGTTGGAACTTTTCACCGTACATGTTGTTAAAAAAAATTGATATGAGGTCAGAAAATAAATTCATTTTGAAGACCATTAAAACCTATTGTGAACTTTGGGAAATTCTATTTTCTAGCACATAATGGAATACATTAAGGGCGAAAAAATAGTTGGCACTAGAGGCATAATAATTCTACTAAGGCATAAGAGTTAGAGCCTAGAAATTATTTGTGACTTATTGGAAAAATTGTATAAAATTCTGATTTGGTGCATTTGTATATTAGGTGCGCGAAACCCCTAGGATCGTGGACTGTTTTGGTGCTTTTTGTTTAGCATTTGTGGCACGTGAGGTAAGTGTTCGGTGGTTAAACCTTTTGTGACTGTTGACTTAGGTCAGAGATCTTTGATTTGTTGCTCCCATGGATTTGTGTCCCAACCGAAATTCTATTTTGTAAAAAAATGAAATCTATTTTGAAATGTAACTATTGGGTATTCGGTTGTGTTAAGGACACAATATGCTTTGAAATGTTGGTGTTATAGTAATGTGAACTATGACCTATGATGATGAATGATGATGATGAGCATGAACATCATAACCTTACATTTTATCATGTGCGTGTGAAGCAAAGCATAGCATCCCATGCATCCATATACATACAATTTTGAAAAATGGAAGAATTGATGAAAAGAAGCATATGTTTGAGCACGCATCATATAGGCATCCCTCAGTTACCAGGATATGGGACACTTGGCTTTAGTCCGCATAGGCCTCAATTCGAATTCCCACATGTTGGAGCTAAAATTGGGATATCCATTAAGTTAGTATGCGCACACTAGTGCTATGCATACAATATGATGGCGTTATATACGCAACATGTGCATTTTGACATCCTACGAAAATGATTACGAAAATGATTGGTGATGTGACAATGTTGGAAATTCTGCATCTAAGTTAATACTGTTGCATTATTGGATTTTCTACCACACTACTGGGATTTTTCTCACCCTTTGGGTCTCAATTTTTATAAAATTGCAGGAGGGCGAAGAAGAATATAATTATTTAGTTATTTTGGATAATTGTTGTTGAATGCTGCTGATTGGAATTTCTGCTATTGTCTGCTATGTCTGTTGGATGTTGGCTGACTTTGCTATGTTGATGTAATAAATATTTTGGGAACATGGGCTACCATTAGAAGAGTGATTTAATTTGTTGTTTTAAGATTTTTATGGTCAGCTTGTACTTTGGAAGATTCTTGTTACGTTTTGCGAAAACAATTTCTCAACGTTTTTAATGCGATTTTCTAAACTGATTTAGCGAGCACTTTGCGAGTTCTGTTTCTGGGGCTCCAGACCTCCCATTCGCTTATAATTTATATGCACTCGAAGCCCCAGATGTCTAGTTTCCTTGCGTCAAAGAATTTTTTTTTAAGCTATTGAATTCGAATTTATACGATTTTTACAAGGCAGCAAGGTTTTCAGGAGAATTACTATTTCAGCAAGCCAAATATTTTGTAAAGTTTCACTCTGATTTTCGTAAGTAACCAGATTTCAAATTAAGACTTTAATTAGTAACTTAAAATGCAGTTTCAGTATTTAAAACAATGACATTACGACTCTAATCCGCTTAGCGGACATCTCCCTGGGATGCATACAGGGGAGGGTGTCACATGCCATAAACAGTTTCAACCCTTTTGCACTGGGTCACCAAATCAGCAAAATTCCTAACAGCAGTATTAGACATTCTCTTTGCTATCTTCTCATTTAATCCCCTCTTAAATTTAGCAGATAAAAACTCAGGAGTCGGCAGCATACCCCCGTAGTTCGCAAACTTCACTAATTCATTAAACTTTGCCACATAGGCATCAACAGTCATGGTACCCTGTACCAATTTATCAAACTTACCTTGTTTTGCTTCCCGCACATCCCTGGGAAAATACTCTTCATGAAATAGCCTTTCAAATAACGCCCAAGTAATTTCTTCCCCCTGAATAGTAAAAGGGCGAGATTCATTGTACCACCACTCATGGGTATCCCCCTCAAGCATATACACAGAATAGAGAAGTCGATAGGGATCCTGGCATCTCATAACTTGGAATATTTTCTCCACCCCCATCAACCAAGTAGTCACTATCTTTGGGTCCCTTGACCCCTGAAATGCTGGCGGCTTGTGTTTTCTAAAAGAAATGAGCATCTGCTTATCAGTACTAGCAAATACCTGCCCACACTACTAGAAAATGCTGAAATTGCGACGGAAATTTGCGATAGAAAATAATCCGTCCCAAATTGGGATGGAAATTGCTACGAAAAATCAGTCGTCGCAATTTGAGACGGATATTGCGATCATAAAATAATTACGATGGAAATATGTCAAAATTTTGGTCACTAAAGAATTGGAAGCAAATTTCGTCGCATTGTTGTCGCAAATTGTGACGAAAATTAATTCAGTCGCAAAAATGAAAAACTTGCGATGGGTATTTATGACGGAAATGTTTATGACGGGCAAACCAATCGCAAACTTTGGGAGCAAACTTTGCGACGACTATGAGAGTTAATCCGTTGCAATTTGCGATGGAATTTGCGACGGTTTTATTATATATGATTTGTGACGGATTTTGCGATGATATTCCACTTGTATTTTGCAACGGAATTGCATTCCATCGCAAATTTTGAAATTTGATTTTTCTTAATTAATAATCTTATACATATCTTATATAAAAACATATAGACAACTGACAATAAACAATTGTTGCGCAATTTTGCAAATGAAAATATATCTGTCACAAATTGGGACGAAAATTTTCCTTCACAATTTGAAAAATAAAATTAGCGGACTTTTTAAATTTCAAAATTCAAAAATATTGCCAAAATTTGCGTCCGAAAATATATCCGTCACAAATTGCGACGGAAATTTCCGTCGCAGTTGAAAAAATAAAATTGGCGGGCTTTTAAAAATTCGAAATTTAAAAAATTGCGGAATTATGCGACGGAATAGATATCCGTCCCAAATTGCGACGAAAACTTTCCGTCGCAAAAATGCTGTTAAGTACAAAAATTAACTTCACAGATTTCATTTATCTTTCAACTCAATTCTCTCTCATTTTTTTCTACATTTCGTGAAAAACAAACATTCATCACATCACTTTCATCTCCATTTCACTATACCATTTTCATATATCCTTCTATAGTCTCATTTCCATAGCTTCCCTTCCATGACTCCCTTCCATATCCATTTCCTATCTTTTTGGTTTAATTTTCTTTGTTTTTAGGTTCTCCAAAATGACTTCAATTTGTCAAATCCATCGACCGAGCTCAAAAAAAGGAAGGACAAGCTCAAGTGTCTTGTTCAATTCTCAAACTCATTCTTCATGGTAGCCATTGTTATCACCTATCTTTTTTTGTTTTAGAATTTTTTTATTGATATAATCTTTGCTATTTTATTTTTCTTCAAATTTGTGTAGGATGTAAAATGTCAAGGTTAGTTGCTTCAATATGTAAGTCACATGTGAATCCCTATGTACTTCTTTGATGAAAAATTTAGTTTTTGAATTTTTGTGTGGTTAATTAATATTGAAATTTTATATATGCAGAACCATTGTCTTCTCTCACTCCCAAATGGTTGTGTTTTGTGGGAATTGCCAGACGATTTTGTGGCTTCCAACTAGTGGAAGTACTAGAGTAATGACGCTTGTTTGATGTAGTTACTAAGAATCTTTTGTGATCTTTATTAAAATCTAAATCTAGAAAATAAATGAATTTATTATTTTATTTTTTTTAGTAATTTTGCGACGGAATTTTTAGGATATTCCATCGCAAATTCAACAGTTGATTGCAATGGTATTTTTTATTCCATCGCAAATTGCGACGGAAATTTTAAATTTTTCATCGCAATTTGTGACGGTATTTTTTTAAGTCGTTGCATATTTTTGACTCATTTTTGCGACGGTATGCTAATATTTTTCCGTCGCAAATTTGCGATAAAGTTTGCGACGAATTTTCTGTCGCAATTTCGATGGTATAAGTCTATATGCAGCTCAATCTTTTGCAACGGAAAATGTTGTTTTGCGATGGAAAAAATCCATCGCAATTTGCGACGGAAAATAATCAGCTAAAATGTCATCGCCAATTTTGTTTGCGGTGAGGGTTTTTGCGACGACCTTTTTCCATTGCAAATTCTATCACAAAGTGTATTTGCGATGAAAATTGCCAATTTTGCGACGGAAATTGCCCGTGGCAAATTAACTATTTTCTAGTAGTGCCAGCAACCCCAGAAGACTGAGCAGCAACAAAAGGATCCATAGAAGGCTCTGGTATATAAGTAGGACCAGTAGTGTGGTGACTAGCCTCGCCAGAATGACGACTAGCCCTACTCCCCTCCTGCTGAGGTGTAACAGATGGCGTACGGGTATGAGTCTCCGTAGCCGTATGTGGAGGAGAATCATCCCTCCTGTGCCGAGGCCTATCTGCCCTCATCTCATTCATGAAGGCATGCATCATATCCTGATTATTTTTCATCAAGGTCTTGGTCATATTTCTATTTGCAGCAGTCTCTTCCTGTAGAGCATTCAGAACTGCAGTAATAGGATCTGGTGCTGCTAGACGACCTGCACCTCGGGTTCCACGGTGACCTCGTGCCCTACTCATGATATCTGTACATGTAACACAAAGGAATGAGCTGATCAGACCCACACTGAGGAATCAAATATACATTAATCATAAACAGTTCACAGATAGTTATGCAACACAAAATACAGTTATACATTATTAGAGTTCCCTTACAAAACTGCTATGATACCATAAAATGTAACAGCCCATTGTACACCGGTATTGTTAACATTAATTATGATATTAAGCGCAGTTACAATCACAACAATTCATTTATGTAAATGCGAGTAAACTTTTTCCGTTTATTACGCGAGCATTTAAAATCGTAAAAGCGTAATAAATAAAAGCTGTGACCGTAACTGTAAACTCTTTGCGGAATAAATATTTAAACTATTTTTATAACTCACTTCCCTCAAGTAACTAAGGGGTTCCCATAAACGCACTTTGCTAATTTCTCACTTTTACGTTTTCTACCTATCCGAACATGGTTCGATCTTTAATTTTCTGCGGACAAAATGCATGGCACGAACCTCTCATCTTTTGATATGTTATTCTAAACTTAATTACCTTTCTAGGAAGCTACCACACGAGTTATTTTGATCCCGTTTGCTCCGGATATCGCCGTTTGAAGTTGGACAAGCAAAGCTACCAGCCAACCCCAAAACAGCTCCTAACATCCTTCACTCAATCAATTACTGCAGAAAATCCACTCAACCAATTGCACTCAAATTTTTATACTACTAGCTAGACACCTCAAGCTTAAATTTTATATATCATAAACCTAAATTGACCAAGAAACGAAGCGGGAATAAATTTCCCAAACTTGGTCCAGAACTGCCCAATGTGTAGTAGCCCACTGAATAGTCCGTGGTCTCTGCCACCTACAGGCCGACAACCAACCCAGATTTTGAATTTTTACCAAAAGATAAAGGAAATCTCAACCTTCAAAACGGCGTATGGCACGTCCGTATCGGACCTCTGTGGAGGGGGATATGCTCTCCCGAAGTTCGCCTAAATTCTGCCAATTTATAGAAAATTTGCCAGAATTTCCTTTATTTTTTCAATAATCTCCAAATTTGCAAAAGTGAACTAAGACCTCAAATGTACCTAATAGTCATTGGGTAGCACACACAAGCACCAACAATGACTTGGGGCTCTTACAACCCATCACAGTTTCTATTAAATCATACATGTGATACCCTCCCTTGTATGCATCCAAGAGAGTTGTCTGCTAAGCGGATTAGAGTTCTATCGCTATTACTTTATATATTGAAAATGCATTTTTAAGTTAATATTAAGCTCTTAAGTTGAAAATTGATTGCTCACGAAAATCAGAGTGGAACTTTAAAAATACATAGCATGCTGAAATTATTTATTTTCCTGAAAACATTTTTGTCTTGAAAAATTCGTATAAGATCGAGTTCAACAGATTAAAAAAAATATTCTTTGCTATATAGAAAGAGCACATCTGGGGCTTCGTGTGCATATAAAATAATAGCAAATCGGAGGTCGTTAGCCCCTCGAAACATAACTTGCAAAGTACTCGCAAAATAGTTTATAAAGCTGCTTCCAAAACGTTAAGAATTTTTTTTCGCAAAACGTAACCAGGATTTTTCCAAAGCACTAACTGATCATAAAAGTCATAAAAACTTCAAAATGAAACATGTTTCAACAATAATCCAATCTTCCAAAATATTACATCAAATATCATAACAGCCGACATCCATAAGACAAGCAGACAGCAGCATAAATTCCAAACAGCAGCAGTAACAACAAATATCCCAAAACAATTACGTCATTAGATGCTTTTCCATCCTCCTGCAATTTTATAAAAATTGCAGCCCCAAAGGGGTGAGAAAAATCTCAGTAGTGTGGCAACAAAACCAATAATGCAACAGTACTAACTAGATACAGAATCACAAAACAGTCGCTTCATCAAGTGAAATCCGACAGATAATAATAATATCATAGCGTATATAACGCCTAAGAATAATATCATAGCATATATAACGCCTAAGAGTTGCGTATATAACACCAAAGGTGTACGCTCATAGCACAATAGTGCGCGTACTAACAAGCACAGTGGAGGTCCCTAGGTGGCTCCTCAAGAGGCTTCCAACTGCGACCTATGCGGACTGAAGCCAAGTGTCCCATACCCTGGTACCGTAGGGATGCCTATATGATGCGTGCTCAAATGTATGCTTACTTTTCATAATTCTTTTCAGAAATCCGCATGAAATTTATGCATGTATGCTATGTCATGGTTCGCACACAAACAACAAAATTCATGATATGCGTATGCATGACTAGATATTATTCAAGATAGCATATATCTCATGGATTTTCCCATATCAAGATGTCGAATCATAATTAATCCTCAAAACAAATATCCAGCATATTATACCATGAGCAGAATCCAAATAACATATACAAAAGTTCCAAACCGAAACACAAGAGAGCAACGTTCACAATCTATGCACTAGCTAGCAGTCACAGAAGGTAATGCCACCAGACACTTACCTTGGATGCGTTCAGCCTTTTTAACCAATTGAATCATAAAATCCAGCCTACTCACATAGAGTTGTGCGCACCTAATCAAGTGCACCACAGTCAGAATTTTATTCATACATTCATATTATTCAAATGCCAATTCCATGCCTTCCAAATTCTTGTATTTTACTCAGATTAACATGCTTTTTATACTAACCAAATTCCTGACTTCATACTAATTTAATGACTGATTAATAGTAGTAAAATCCTAAGTCTCTCAAGCATGGCTAGGTTCGGTTTTCAACACACAAGAGATGTTCAGGATATCACTTACATCACCAACACTTCTATGCCTATGGGGTGCGCTAAGGGCAGCCTCTATACAAGCTGTACCATACAATTTTACACATGCAACATTAGCCACTTTCACCAATTTCAACAAGGCAGAATTCCCAACAAAGAGACTATGTTACAGCAAAACAACTACTCTTTATGTGTGTGACCACAAGCCCCAAACGGTTCAACATGGCAGAAATAAGAAAACAAAAATAACAAAAGAACTACTCTTTAGCATACACTTGTGAGTTCGGTTTCTAGGCCAGAAGCTATGGGCATCTAATGTGTCTGATTCCAAAATATTTTCTACAAAGCTCAAGAGTGATAGGACAGGGTCTAAAGCAAGCTGGTCATACAGTTTTAATATATTCCAAGTTTAATCCAATTTTCCAAAGTTTCCCAAGCCTACCCATACGGTCTTCCACCTTAAAGAGGTTCATGATTTTTATCTACATTTTCCACATTTCTACTCCTATGGTGCGCTAGAAGGGGGAAGCCTAGAGCATGCTGCCCAATTATTTTTATTCATGCAAATTTGATGCACAATAAGGCCCAACAATTTTATAACGCAGCTATGTTCCAAACTCACAACGAGATCAATTACAGCTTACATACACTACATTCAAGGCTGCTTACAAATTCAAATTAAAGCTCACATGGCTGTTCATAAAATCTTGGTTTAAGGCTCACATGCATTACCTCTTACGGCTGTTCTAAAAGGGGAAGAATATGATTGAAGTGAATGACCAAATGAAAACACTATTCTAACATGCATGTTGGGACCGAGATAAAGAAAGGAGGGAACCGGTTTTGTTGGTACCTTCTAGCAGCCACACAACAGCCACCATTCGCTCAAAACAGTTCTTCTCCCTCAAGCTTTCCAAGTGGGTCCGATTCAGCTAGATTCTGCGGAAGGAAGAACCAGCTCAGTACCGAATCAGATACACACAAGGGACATTCAATCAAAACGATTCAAGTAGCTTAGAGCAAGGGGGAAAAGAGAATACATCACCTCCTTGAATGAGAGATCTTGGTCGAACACAAGGGAAGCAGCAAACTGAAAAGAAGGACTTGAATCTCAATCTGCATGCAGAGAGAGAGACCTCCATCAAGCTGCACAGGGCACTAGCGAACCAGGAACTTGGGGTACCCTACCTCCTCTGGTTGCATTTCGGCAGAATGACACGGGGAGGGAGGAGAGAAGCTTGGATGTTGAGTTCCTCTCTTAAGGAGGTTCATGGCTTTGTACAAAAATCAAAATCGGTGGAGGTGATTGAAGTTTTGTTTCTTGGTTCTCTTCCCTTAAATCAGACGGTGTAGGAAGAATGATAGGAACAAACCCCCCAGCTTTGGGGTTCCACACTCACGCATAGGGAGGAGAAAGGAGCCTAATGTGCGGCTGAGTTTGGGTCACGGCAGAATTGATGAACACCCAGCAAGCTCCACCCGTAAACGCATAGAGAGGAGAATGTGATGTAAAGGCAGAATGATATAATCTGATTTAGAAGGTAAAAACAGAGGAGCTATACTCCTATGAGGCGTACAATGAGAGAAGATAAGATGGGATTGAGTGTGTGGGGTTGGACCAATAAGAAAACATGCAATCTCTTTAGTTTCTTATCATTGGCTGAAGGGGTGGCTAGGGCTGATTGCCTTTAGTAATTAACCAGAATATTACCTTATTTCCTTCCTATTATGCGCACAAGTATGAGAGGGATGTTATGTTAGCATATGGGTGTCCTAGAGATAATCTTTTGATTAAATAAAGGACACTAGATGTAGAACTTTGTTTGTCGCAAATAAATGTAAGCACTATTTATTCAGTTTCATATTGTGTCTCGATATTACTGTTAATATTATATGAACAAACTGGATAAACCCCTTGGAATAGAACAGGTATCTCTTGAGTATCTGTGATGAGATCACGATCATGAGGATTCAAGGATATTGCATGTCTATTCCTAATTATATGTTCCTAGTCTAGAGACACTGAGTTTGGGGATCAGTGATCTCGAGTAAAGACTAGTACGACTTATCTACTTGTATATGGATACAAGGTAAAGACCTTATGAGCTGCAGATATGGAGATATCTTAGCTAAAGTCGTGGGTGGACCTATAAGAGTATAGCTCGCACTGAACAGACCCAAAAGAGACTCTATGAGGAAATCTCACAGATAGTGTCATTAGAGTAATCTCTTTATGTTTGGGTATGTCTTTCCTTAGACCAGAAGTTATTACCTAGACTGTGTTCTTGAAGGCATGTTTTGATTGTATGCCTCGTCTGTCTGAAACATGGAGACTCATAGGTATACTGTTGCGCGTGTCCTTAAAGGGCACGGGGCTAGGGTAATAAGCTGAAGGAATTCGTCAAATCTCTGTGAGAGGTTAGGTTATCTGTAAACCGGAGAAATCGGGATGACATTTATAGGGACTCGGGAATCTATGCATAGTAAAAGAGATCATGAGATGATCTGCCTTTAGAGTCAGTTAATTGAAGATTCCCTATTTCAAATAAAGCTTACCCTAAACCGCAGGGGTTGATACATTTCCTTACCCTAGATTAATGGGAAGATAACCGAGACGAAGGGAAATACATACGGCAACCAAATATGTGCAATAGGTTGATCAAGTCATTAATCTGACTAGTTCTGGGGCAACAAAGCATTGTTAGTGCTCTGTGTTGTCATTAATTGGGTTATGGGCTTGTTGGGCCCAAGCCCAGTTATGTCAGAAGCTAAGTTGAACCTAATGGGTCACACACTAACACCTTGTAGTCATGATGGACTAGCTTTAAAGGTATTGGGCCTAATAATGGTTGTTAGCCCAAGAAGCTGTTTGGAAGCCCACCTAAATGGGTGGGTGGTGCATGGAGTTTAGTAATGGGCTTGGATAGTCCAAGCCATTACTAATTAATTTAATTAGTTAAATTAATAATCAAATATTTGAATTTCGAATTTTGAATTTGAAATTTGAATTTTGAAATTTGAATTTAGAATTTGAATTTCGAAATTCGAATTTTGAATTTGAAATTTGAAATTTGAAATTTGAATTTGAAATTTGAATTTGGATTGGAATTTTGAAATTCGAATTTTGAATTTGAAATTTGAAATTTGGAATTTTGAATTTTGAATTTGAATGTTTGAACGTTTGAATTCAAGTGTTTGAATTCGAATTTGAATTGGTTTTGAAAAGTTGTTTCATAACAAAAGGATAAGACAGGATCTTATTGGAGCATATTCCTTGGATCAAGAAGCATCTTTGGAGGCACTTCCTTGGCTGTTTGGTGCGCAAGTTTTAGGTGATAAGAATGTCATCTTATCACTTAAAACAAACCTCCATTCAGATTTGGTGGTTGAGGGAATCAGTGGGTGAGTTGATTCAAATTTTGAATGCAACTACTCAATATATTTGGACCCTTTCTAGGGCTGAATTATGCGCATGAAAAGTATATACTATATGATAGTTTATGAATTTAAGATTAAATTATTTTGAACTTAATTTCATGTGGATAAGATTGGAGGTTGTTGGCAAAATTTGTTTTGCAACAACTCCACCTTATCCTCCCTAATCCATGCGCAAATTTCAAATGATTTTGAAATTTTGTTTTCATTTTGAATGATTTAAATCCCTCCCCCTCTCCAAGTGTGCGCATGACTTGTTCCTCACCTTAGGGTTTTGTGAAAAACCTAGCCAACTCTCCTCCATCTATGCACCATTCTGTAGGGTAGCTCACTACACCTTTCCAAACAGAATACCTAGCCTCCACCTTCACCACTTGTGCGCATAGCAAGCCTCACTGTGGTGTTCATCTGGTGGCTTTCAAGAAGGAGTTCTTGCACCATTGACGAACGGTGGTGTGGATCACCATTAGAGGGTTTGAACCCTTCAAGCCTGACATCTGATCTCCCTGACTGATCAGGCCGAAAACAAGGTAACATCATGTTGTCTTAAAGCATGAACCTATGTGTGCTTGTATGTTCCGCAGTAAAATTTTTGTTTTACACCTTACATGCATCGGCCTTCAAAGGCCATTTTACTTTCAAGTGGTATCAGAGCCCGGTTGCTTTACCATCGACGGGTGATGGTACCTTGTTTGTGAAAAGAATTTTTCACGGTCAAAAATCTTTAAAGGGTTAAAGTTTAAATTCTGCATATGGATTTTGAATCACAAATCCTTTAAAGTGTTAAAGTTTTTGTTTTTATGAACATGTAAATTTGATTCTGTGTTCATAAAACATTATGCATCATGGTTTAGTTTCTTTTTCTTTATGAAAGTTTAAAAAGGAACACCCTTTTTGAAAGTGTAGATTCGGCCATGGAGGGTACTAAGAGTACCTTGAATGATTTCTTATTTTTCTCCATGCATTGTGTCATGTTTATATGCATGAAATTTTGTGACAAAATTTATCATATAGTCACCTATATGATTCGGCCATGTAGGGGTTCATGGCTACATGCATGGTTTAATTTTGTTTTCTTTAAGAAAGAATTAACAAAATTTGAATTGAAATTGTTTTTTAAATTCGGCCAATGAGAAATTTAAGATTATGAATCTTGATGTTATTTTTATGTTTAAATGTTAAATGTCAAAATACATGTGAAAATGTTATGTGATAATATAATGTTTGTGTTTGCAAGTTTTGAACTTTTCAGGTACAAACAGGAAGGGGATGGTCATGGTGCCCGGATTTGAATTTTTTTGAATTTTAAATTAATGTGTAATCGCGCATTTTAATTTACAAGTGTATTTGTAATTTAAATTTTGTAATTTTTTCCCTCCAAAATGTTATGGAGTTTCTTTAGTTATTTGTAATTAGAGAAATAGGCTAGTGGCGTAAAGACGACAAGCGGTCGTTGCTTAAAGAAGCAAAAGGACAAAAGCGCGAGCACCATGGCTATCTCAATATAAACTGTTTATATGCATGTATGATTAGAACGTCTAGTATGCATAAATTGGGCAAACTGCGTTTTGTATGGTTATTATGTTTGTCCAATAGCGACTAGTGTATACCGATAGATGTTTGACATAGGTAACGACTAGCATGATAACTTACAATATGCGTTTGATGGGACCTAATTAACCCCAAGATAAAAGGAACCCTTAAAAGGAATAAATAATTAAGCATATGATTACCGCTACAGGAAATTTGGTATACAATGGCGGTTTGCTAAAGGCGGTTGGTGTTAAAGCCGCTGATTTAAAATATTTCGAAAGGCTGATTCAATTATTTTCGAGAGGCTCCTTGTTTTTTTTTTTTTTGGAGATTTCTAGCTCCTTGTTGTTAAGCGCTGCAGAGAGTTGTGCCCATAGTTAGGATTTATACATATTTTCATCTCTCTTTCTCTCTTACTGGTTTTTATCTCTCTCTTAGGATTTCCCACATCTTCTCCTTCTTCGTTTCTCTTTTTCCGTAAATTTCTCTATGAGTTCTTTATTTCTTCTTCTTCTTTATTTCTTTATTCATTTATTTTTGCAGATTCTCAGGAAGTTTTCGAGCAATGGGAGCTTGTCCTAGATTCAACCATCAACCCTGGCCTCGGTTCCGCTCGATGCCCTTGCTGCGTCTCCCTTCTCAAACCTGATTCCTTAAGTTTGTCTCCTTCTTCTTCTTCTTTCTCTTACATGTTTGTGTTTTGCGAATGAGGTGTTCGATGAATTGACTCAATGAAATTTGCTATATTTTTGTGATCGTGTGTGTTCAGGAAAGAGGCAAGTGGACCATCACTTCTGTCTTGCACGATGCCACTGCCATCGTGAGCTCCTCTCTTCTTACCTGTGATTAGAATGTATAAATGTTGATTTTTTTTTCTGCCTCTGTTTCTCATTTGTTTATAATTTTTTTTACTATTTTTTAATTTTCCCCAATCCCTGTTTGCCTATCTTTTTTTCTCGTTTCTTTTTTTTTTTTTGCTTCCTCTGTTTCTCTATTTGTCTACCTTAATACTTTTTTAATTATTTTCTTTTTAATTTTTTGACTCTGTTTCGTATATTTTCTGCCACACACGCCCACGCCACACCACATGTATATTTGATAAACCAAATGTGGGATAAACTAAATTTATATGTAAGTTGGGGAATTAATAATAAATTATAACTGTGTTTTATTCTAATCAGTAATTTTTGCCTCTATTTCGTATATTTTGCCGCCATATGCCACACCATAGTTTGTATTTAACTGGAATTATAAGAGTCACCTTTGTTCTTTGGTACCATCGCAGGTGTTATATTCTGTAGTGCTTATGAATATGGACTGATTAGTGATGTGGGGATGACATTGATGGGAAGCCATTATGAGGGAGCTTTGACCATGGGAGGCATTTTAAGGACGCACAGACTAAGTTGGAACATTGAAAATAAATCCTGGATTTATTTCCTAGCATGTTAATGATTTAGACTTTGTTCAATATTTTGAGTTCAGATTATGTGTTCTGTAATTGAGAACAGAATTTTTTTTTCTTTTGCATTTACCTGAGTCTCAAGTGTGATGTGTGTGTTTTGGATTTTGGATTAAACTCAGTTTTTCCAAGTCAGAGCACTTCATGATTTTGATTCTTGAAGATAATGGATGGAGCCTTGGAAATTTTATAGTTTGACATCAATTCAAATGAAAGAAATGAGATTCGGGGGTCCTCCTTAATCTCATGATTTCCAATTTGGAATTCGATGCCAGTTATCTTGCCTTAACTGTGATGATATGTTATTGTAAATTTAATTGTGATGATATGTTACTTAAAAATTAATAAAATTATGATTACATATTAAATTTATGTTGTTTGTGTATCCGTGTCTAAACTTATCTAAACTTCATACACATGCCGGTATGAAGTTTAGACTTTGTTCTTCTAATGAAGTATAGATGTAGGCCCAGTCTTTTTGAGTTGACATGTTTTCTTCTTACCGTTGCCTAAGATACTATATTGGGAGTTTGGGATGTCCGGCATGCCTTACCAATAGTTTTTCATCTTTATAACTTAAATTGTTACTTCTTGTTCATGAGTGGTCCTTTCTTTAGCTTTATTTTCTGCGTCTCTTGCAGAAGGATATCTTTACTCTCTTCATGTTAGTGTTTGATAAATATTTTTTAATATACTATACAGACAAATCTCCAGTTGTTGGCTGGCTGTTACTTGCAGAGTAATCAAGCTTATTCTGCATACCATATCTTAAAGGGTATATTTCTTGCATTATTTATGTACCATCCAGTTTTTGAGTTCCTATTACTGTTAGTTTTAAATATCATCATTCTTATTCTGTTTCCTGAATTTCCTTTCTTATAATGTTTTCTTTCCTTGTTTGCTATTATCTCATAACAGTGATTCTCATTATATCTCTCTTGTTATTCATTTTGTCTTTATTTCTTGAAGGAACACATATGGCTCAATCCCGGTACTTGTTTGCAATATCATGCTTTCGGATGGATCTTCTTAGTGAAGCTGAAGCAGCATTATGTCCTGCTAATGAGCCCAGTGCAGAGGTACAGATGATAATTTGGAATGTATTTGATTTTCAAACTATTTTCATTAAATTTATAAAAGTCTCTAGATGACCTTAACATTTTTTCCTCATAAACTAATTGGTTTTGTTTTTTTATTTTTCTTTTTCCTGTTTTATTCATAGTTTTAGCTATTGTTAACTGCATTATTCATATATAACGTGATTCTAACATGCTCTCTGATTTTAGTTATTTTTTATTTTAATTTGTTGGCGCATTTGCTTGCAGAGATATGCTTTAAAATGTATCCATTTTCCAACGGTATGGACTATGGTTAAACCTTTGAGCAGAAGCAATATTAATACAAATTAAATTCTACTTTCTTATTGATAATTTTAAACTTTTGGTTGCAGAGATACCGGCAGAAAGTAAAATAATACTCTCCGGTTCTTTCAATCCATTACATGATGGGCATCTCAAGCTCATGGAAGTTGCTACTGGGTACTAAACTCATGTTATCCATTAATAAATGCTCGATTTTCTTCATAGGTTGTTTATTTAATGAACTACTCGTAAAATATGAATTGCTCACTTTATTTTTTCTGGTTTTATTTTAAAATGCTTGCTATAAATGTGCCTTTCAAGCGGAACTGTTCTAATTTGCTTTTAGAAGTTAGTATAAAATATTTGATTATATTGATATTTGCTGAAAATTTTAATTTTATTTATCATAAGTAGCTACTTTGGGGTAAAGTAATAATTTAATTTTGATGTTGAAAATAAAGTACTCTATTTAGAATTTATGCTATAATAGGCAAATATCATATATTTCGGTAAGAGTGTAAAGTTTAAGTTATACTATAGAAATTAACAATATCTTTTGTGTCAAATCTATTTTGAAAATCTAATCAGGATCAGCTATCTATATGTATGATGATTTATTTAAATTTCATTTCATTTATTGGTAATTTTAATTCAACATCTCACTTATTAAGAACACATCTATGCAGCATTTGTGGTGATGAGTATCCATGCTTTGAACTAACTGCAGTCAATGCAGACAAACCTCCATTATCAGTGCCTCAGATCAAAGATCGCATCAAGCAATTTGAAAAAGTTGGTGAGGTTCTTTCTAGCTCTCTCAGATTCATATTAAAATTGCATTGGTCCTAACTTATAATTGCATATGGTTCTTAAATATCATTTCATCTGCTAATTTATGAAGGGGACTCTGATCCATTTTTATATCCGGCAATGGGTTTTTGCCTTTCTAATGTACTACTATACATTATATAACTGGTATTATATTTGCATGATGAATACTGAATGGGATTCTCATGTTTTAAGTTTGAAAATTTAGCATGAGCTCGTATGACAATATGATACTCAGAACTTAACACTGTTTTTGAGTACTTAATTTGTTATTTCTTAATGCAACACCTAAAGTTGTAAATGACTTCTCCACTTCAATGGCAGGAAAGATAGTAATTATATCCAATCAGCCTTATTTTTATAAGAAGGTTGAACTTTTTCCGGGCAGTACTTTCGTAATTGGCGCTGACACAGCTGTGAGGCTTATTAATGTATGAAATTACTTACTGCTTGGATCAATTTTACATGAATTTCACTATTTCATGTCCTGCACTTTTTAATACTTGATTGTTCCATTAGTTATGCTATCTTGGGATGTAGCCTTAGTTTGTAAGGCAGCTCAGTCCCTGGTTTCTGCATGACCATGTCAATATCGCACATGTTTTTTATTTTATTTTTGGACAGTGCTTTTGCTGCTGTGGGAAAGCACATTATTTATTCATTTCAGCGTTCTTTCAGAAAACAAAATTGCTTGTGTGCCTTTCTTATCATTGAAGGGGTTAGAGCAACCTGACTATGTCTTATATGTCCTTATCCCTTTGTATATCAATCTTCAGTTCTCATGGTTTATGTTGTGACATTCTAAAATGGACTGATGTTTGTGAAACTAAATTGTGTATTTTGTTATATTTCTGCTAAAGATATTATTCTTTGTATTTCTGCTAAATATATTATTCTTTTAATTTTAATGCAGGTAGCGGAGCAACATTCTCGTGCTCAACCTTCTTCACATTCTGCTACTCATCAACCATAGTATACTCATTAGCCATAGTAGATTGCTTATGTTTAAATACTTGTAGTTGTATTGACAATGTGATTACTTTTATAATTAATTTGTAAAAGATTTATGTACTTTATTTTTGTCATATGTTTGGATCTATAAATTTTTACTGTTATGCTTTTTATATTGATCTTTATTATTGTTTATATTTTTTTTAATCTTAATGCTATAATAACAGGTTTGATCATAAATAATAAATGTATTTATCATCAATGAAACCACTTCAAAAATTTAAGCCAAATTATATAATTAAATGAATTTTACAATTAAGTGGCTATTTGAAATATTTATGTTTACCAAAAAAAAATTATATTCATTGAAACCACCACAAAAAATTTTTTTTTTTTAAAAATGAATTTACGCAATTTAGCGGCGGTTCAAAACCGTCGCTATAAATAAAAATTATTTATTTACTAATAATCAATGGCGGTTTGTATAAATTCTGCGGCGGTTTATTTTTTTTGCGTCGGTTATTCCGTCGGTTCTTGTAAATCGAAGCTAAAATTTTTAACGTCACCAGTTTTTAAGTCGGTTCTCAATTGGCCACTGAATTTTTTAGTGGCGGTTTGAACCGCCGCTAAATGTAAAACAAACCGCCGCTAAATGTCATTTTTGGTGTAGTGTACCTCCCACCACCAATGCTACTCAAAACTCTTCTACATAGTGGTGCTCCACAACTCAGTTGGGACCCACTATTTCGTTGGGCTAGAGTAGTGTTTGAAGTGTAAGACACTTAGGGTGCTGGTTTAATGCTTAACTAAGACATAAGTTGCAGGCACAGCCGGGCTTATGTGCTTAGGGTAATGGTGCTAGGTTGGTTGCATGAGATGCACCACTAAGTGACAAAGAGTTGTCAACCTAATGTTAAGAGAGGGTATGAGATACTGTTGATAAAGATCAACCCTTTATTTAAATTAATCTTGCGGTCTCAGACGGAGGTTAAAATAAATAATCGCACTCTTAATCCCACTAAGGTAAAATCTAAAGTAGATTAACCCTAAGTCAAAAGGAAGGGTCATTGACTTAGATAAAATAGTGGGAGGGGAAAATTATTTCAAGTCTTTAATAATTTGCTTTTAACTACATAACCGTATATTAACTAAAACTATCTTTACATCCTTTTCAGCTTATAGTATGACTAATCCACTGTCACTGCGTTCAATACTCGATACGAATAAACTGACCGGTTCAAATTTTATGGACTGGTATCGGAACCTAAGAATAGTTCTAAGGGCCGAAAAGATTGCCTACGTTTTAGATGCTGTAA
This sequence comes from Gastrolobium villosum, assembly GCA_032173675.1. Lineage (NCBI taxonomy): Eukaryota > Viridiplantae > Streptophyta > Magnoliopsida > Fabales > Fabaceae > Gastrolobium > Gastrolobium villosum. The sequence goes on from JAVKPL010014701.1 coordinate 43,960, forward strand.
TACCCGTAGCTCCACGGGAAGGGGAAGAAGGGTTTGCGGAATTTGATTTCGTAACCCACCAACAGCACTTGGATGACAATGTGATGGCAGTATGCATCATGTTGGCATCCATGTCGCCTGAACTGCAAAGGCAGCATGAGCATATGGATGCTCCCTCTATTATCCTACATCTCAAGGAGTTGTATGATATTAAAGGCAGGCATGAGAGGTATGAGGTCTCAAGAGAACTGTTCTCTTGTAGGATGACTGAGAGCATGTCTGTTGGCAGCCATGTTCTCAAGATGATCGGGCTGATTGAGAAGCTAGGAAACCTAGGCTTCATCATGGATGCCGAGCTAAGTAATGACTTAGTCCTCACCTCACTTCCACCTTCCTTCAGTCAATTCATCATGAATTACAATATGCATGGGATGCAAGTGAGCTTGCCTGAGTTGTTAAGCATGTTAACAACAGCTGAAGTGTCTATCAAGAAGGATAGGACACAGGCTCTTTTGATTGGTGGGCCTAGCAAGGCCAAGGGAAAGGGTAAGGAGCCTGCAAAAGGTGACCCCCTTAAGCCCAAAGGAAAATCCAAGAAGAAGAAGGGTAAGAAGGCACCTAAGGACAAGGGTGATGCTGAGTGCTTCCATTGTGGCAAGAAAGGCCACTGGAAGAGGAATTGTCCAGACTACCTGAACAATGTGAAGGACAAGAAGCATGGTGATGCTTCTGCCTCAGGTATTTTCATGATTGAGATAAATTATTCTTATGCTAATCCATCCTCATGGGTATTGGATACCGGATGCGGTTCTCATATCTGCAATATGTTGCAGGTACTTAGGAGCCCAAGGAGATTGGATAGAAACGAGGTGGATCTCCGCGTTAGTAATGGAGCAAGAGTTGCTGCTCATTCAGTTGGAGATGCTGACCTTATTTTGCCTACGGGCCTTTTATTGCATTTGAATAATTGTCTTTATGTTCCGCATATTTCTAGAAACATTATTTCAATTTCTTGTTTAGAACAAGATGGTTATACTTTCAGTATTAGGGATGGTACTTTTTCTATCATTTTGAATGATATGGTTTACGGTACTGCTTCTTTAATAAATGGATTGTATGTGTTGGAAATGGGAAATGAAGTGCTCAATGTAGATGTGAAACGACCTAGGACGGATAATCAATCTTATCTTTGGCACTGTAGACTAGGGCACATAAATGAAACAAGATTGTCTAGGATGCATAGAGATGGATACCTGGACTCCATGGATTTGGAATCCTATGGACAGTGTGAATCTTGTCTAGCTGGGAAAATGATTCAACAAAAGCCCAAAGGGCTTGAGAGTCATAGGGCTAGTGAGTTATTAGAACTCATTCATACTGATGTATGTGGCCCAATGTCTATTGAGGCTAGAGGTGGATATTCTTATTTCATTACCTTTACAGATGACAAATCAAGATTTGGGTATATATACCTAATGAGATATAAATCTCAAGCGTTTGAAAAGTTCAAAGAGTTTAGGAATGAAGTGGAGAAACAACGTGGCAAGATGATTAAGACATTACGATCAGATCGTGGTGGTGAATATTTGAGCCACGAGTTTCAGGGTTATCTGAGAGAAAATGGAATTCTCTCACAATTTACCGCTCCTTACACACCACACCAAAACGGTGTCTCCGAAAGGAGAAACAGGACCTTGTTAGACATGGTTAGGTCTATGATGAGTGAGACTCAACTTCCAAAATCGTTTTGGGGATATGCCTTAGACACAGCGGCATACCTTCTAAATAGGGTACCGTCTAAATCTGTTCAGACCACACCATATGAGATATGGAGTGGTAGAGACCCAACCTGAGTTACCTCAGGGTATGGGGATCGCCAGCTTATGTCAAAGCGTTGACATCAGACAAGCTTAGTGCTAAGAGTACTAAATGTCTATTTGTGGGGTATTCTAAAGGTACTAAGGGATACTACTTCTACTCCATGGAAGAACACAAAGTGTTTGTGTTAAAGAATGCTGAGTTCCTTGAGAAGGATTTGATCTCTCAAGGAGGCAGTGGGAGTAAGATTGATCTTGAAGAAGTGCAAGATCCACAAGAACAGATTGAGGAACCCGAGTCTGCTCCGCAGGCGACGTTCTCCAATGGAGAAGTAAACACACAACTCCGTAGATCTACGAGGGTCATCCATCCACCTGAAAGGTACGGGTTTGTGATTGAGAATCAGCAAACTGTTGAGGATGATGAACCAAGTAACTACGTGGAGGCGGTCAAAGATGTTGACTCCTCAAGATGGCTTGAAGCCATGGAATCTGAAATGGATTCGATGTATCAGAACAAGGTATGGACCTTGGTTCCTAAACCGCAAGGAATAGTTCCTATCGGTAATAAATGGGTCTTTAAAAGAAAGACTGATGCAGATGGCAACGTTCAGACCTACAAAGCTAGGTTGGTGGCGAAAGGGTATCGTCAAAGACAAGGAGTTGACTATGATGAAACTTTCTCACCAGTTGCCATGATCAAATCTATTAGGATCATGCTTGCAATAGCAGCAAACCACGACTATGAAATTTGGCAAATGGATGTCAAGACCGCCTTCTTGAATGGGTTCTTGAAAGAGGAAGTGTACATGACACAACCTGAAGGCTTTGAAAACAAAGATCAGGAGCATATGGTATGCAAACTACAAAGGTCAATATATGGGCTAAAGCAAGCATCAAGGAGTTGGAATATACGTTTTGATGAAGTCGTTAAGAGTAACGGTTTTATCAAGAACGAGGATGAACCTTGTGTTTACAGAAAGGTTAGTGGGAGTAATGTCGTTTTCCTAGTGCTCTATGTAGATGACATATTGCTAATAGGAAATGACATCCCCACATTAAAAATAACGAAAGAGTGGCTTTCAGAAAACTTTACCATGAAGGATTTGGGAGAGGCAGCCTTTATACTTGGTATAAAGATCTATAGAGATAGATCCAAGAGGCTGCTGGGTTTATCTCAATCCACGTACGTTGACAAGATGCTAAAGAGGTTTAGCATGGAAGGGTCGAAAAGGGGTTTTCTTCCTGTCAGTCATGGGGTACACCTATCAAGGGCTATGTGTCCTAAGTCACAGCCTGAGAAGGATCGCATGAGTGGAATTCCATACGCTTCGGCTATTGGATCCATCATGTATGCCATGATATGTACGAGACCAGATGTCTCATATGCTTTAAGCATTACGAGCAGATACCAGTCAGACCCTGGAGAGGGTCACTGGACGGCAGTCAAAACCATCCTTAAATACTTAAGAAGAACTAAGGATGCGTTTCTGGTCTATGGTGGGGTTAATGAGTTAACAGTGAAAGGGTTCACTGATGCCAGCTTTCAGAGTGACAAAGATGACTGCAAGTCACAGTCAGGATTCGTATTCACCTTAAATGGTGGGGCAGTGTCTTGGAAAAGTTCCAAGCAGGAGACAACAGCAGATTCAACGACAGAGGCTGAATACATAGCTGCTTCAGAAGCAGCTAAGGAGGCAGTGTGGATCAAGAAGTTCGTAAATGAACTAAGGGTGGTTCTAAGCGTGGATGAGCCCATACAGTTGCTTTGCGACAACACAGGAGCCATTGCGCAGTCAAAGGAACCTAGGTCTCATCAAAGATCTAAACACGTGCTCCGCAGATATCATTTGATTAGAGAAATCATTGATAGGAATGATGTAAAAATGGATTATGTTCCCACAGACGATAACCTGGCCGATTCTCTGACAAAGGCTGTTTCTCAGAGAAAACATGATAGTCATTATGAGGCTTTGGGCATACGACTTAGGTCTGATTGGCTCTAGGCCAAGTGGGAGCTTGTTAGCATATGGGTGTCCTAGAGACAATCTTTTGATTAAATAAAGGACACTAGATGTAGAACTTTGTTTGTCGCAAATAAATGTAAGCACTATTTATTCAGTTTCATATTGTGTCTCGATATTACTGTTAATATTATATGAACAAACTGGATAAACCCCTTGGAATAGAACAGGTATCTCTTGAGTATCTGTGATAAGATCACGATCATGAGGATTCAAGGATATTGCATGTCTATTCCTAATTATATGTTCCTAGTCTAGAGACACTGAGTTTGGGGATCAGTGATCTCGAGTAAAGACTAGTACGACTTATCTACTTGTATATGGATACAAGGTAAAGACCTCATGAGCTGCAGATATGGAGATATCTTAGCTAAAGTCGTGGGTGGACCTATAAGAGTATAGCTCGCAATGAACAGACCCAAAAGAGACTCTATGAGGAAATCTCACAGATAGTGTCATTAGAGTAATCTCTTTATGTTTGGGTATGTCTTTCCTTAGACCAGAAGTTATTACCTAGACTGTGTTCTTGAAGGCATGTTTTGATTGTATGCCTCGTCTGCCTGAAACATGGAGACTCATAGGTATACTGTTGGGCGTGTCCTTAAAGGGCACAGGGCTAGGGTAATAAGCTGGAGGAATTCATCAAATCTCTGTGAGAGGTTAGGTTATCTGTAAATCGGAGAAATCGGGATGGCATTTACAGGGACTCGGGAATCTATGCATAGTAAAAGAGATCATGAGATGATCTGCCTTTAGAGTCAGTAAAATGAAGATTCCCTATTTCAAATAAAGTTTACCCTAAACCCCAGGGGTTGATACATTTCCTTACCCTAGGTTAATGGGAAGATAACCGAGACGAAGGAAAATACATACGACAACCAAATATGTGCAATAGGTTGATCAAGTCATTAATCTGACTAGTTCTGGGGCAACAAAGCATTGCTAGTGCTCTGTGTTGTCATTAATTGGGTTATGGGCTTGTTGGGCCCAAGCCCAGTTATGTCAGAAGCTAAGTTGGACCTAATGGGTCACACACTAACACCTTGTAGTCATTATGGACTAGCTTTAAAGGTATTGGGCCTAATAATGGTTGTTAGCCCAAGAAGCTGTTTGGAAGCCCACCTAAATGGGTGGGTGGTGCATGGAGTTTAGTAATGGGCTCGGATAGTCCAAGCCATTACTAATTAATTTAATTAGTTAAATTAATAATCAAATATTTGAATTTCGAATTTTGAATTTGAAATTTGAATTTTGAAATTTGAATTTAGAATTTGAATTTCGAAATTCGAATTTTGAATTTGAAATTTGAAATTTGAAATTTGAATTTTGAAATTTGAATTTGGATTTGAATTTTGAAATTCGAATTTTGAATTTGAAATTTGAAATTTTGAATTTTGAATTTTGAATTTGAATGTTTGAACGTTTGAATTCAAGTGTTTGAATTCGAATTTGAATTGATTTTGAAAAGTTGTTTCATAACAAAAGGATAAGACAGGATCTTATTGGAGCATATTCCTTGGATCAAGAAGCATCTTTGGAGGCACTTCCTTGGCTGTTTGGTGCGCAAGTTTTAGGTGATAAGAATGTCATCTTATCACTTAAAACAAACCTCCATTCAGATTTGGTGGTTGAGGGAATCAGTGGGTGAGTTGATTCAAATTTTGAATGCAACTACTCAATATATTTGGACCCTTTCTAGGGCTGAATTATGCGCATGAAAAGTATATACTATATGATAGTTTATGAATTTAAGTTTAAATTATTTTGAACTTAATTTCATGTGGATAAGATTGGAGGTTGTTGGCAAAATTTGTTTTGCAACAACTCCACCTTATCCTCCCTAATCCATGCGCAAATTTCAAATGATTTTGAAATTTTGTTTTCATTTTGAATGATTTAAATCCCTCCCCCTCTCCAAGTGTGCGCATGACTTGTTCCTCACCTTAGGGTTTTGTGAAAAACCTAGCCAACTCTCCTCCATCTATGCACCATTCTGTAGGGTAGCTCACTACACCTTTCCAAACAGAATACCTAGCCTCCACCTTCACCACTTGTGCGCATAGCAAGCCTCACTGTGGTGTTCATCTGGTGGCTTTCAAGAAGCACCATTGACGAACGGTGGTGTGGATCACCATTAGAGGGTTTGAACCCTTCAAGCCTGACATCTGATCTCCCTGACTGATCAGGCCAAAAACAAGGTAACATCATGCTGTCTTAAAGCATGAACCTATGTGTGCATATATGTTCCGCAGTAAAAATTTTGTTTTACACCTTACATGCATCGGCCTTCAAAGGCCAGTTTACTTTCATGTTAAGGAAAAATATGATTTTCAGCCAATGGAGCATGCACTTAGAAAAGACCAATAGAGGAATCCTGCATACAGATTTATTTAGGATAAGGTGGAAGGCTCACTAATTGATTAAGGCATAACATAAACCCCGTATTTATTGCTTCAAGCCCATAAGTTATTAACTAAAATATTTACACATTGTAATACCATTAGTCCTAGATTTTTAATTAGAGTTTCAATTTCTTAGGACATATATTTTCTCATCCATAATCTCAATTAATGCAATTTTCCTAAACCAAAATTAATTCCACTCGAGCTATGCATATATAGTCAAATCCAAATAAGCTTCCGTAGTTCTAGTTGTAATTTATACATGGTCTCCTAATTATGTGGGATGTTACAACACAATTCATATTATATTGCTTACTTTATTAACAATTGGCATATTTCAATCACCAATGTGCATTTGCATGCATTTTCTGAACATACACTTAACCATAATCCTAAAATAGGCCTATTGCCATTACATTATATTACATGCTTTCATGTTACATCAAGTATTCATGTACAAATTACAACTTCCAAATGAAATATTACACTTATAACTCATAATCTTTAAATACAACATAATGGATAAATCTCAAAATGATATATGTAACTAGACTTAGGCAAATATGACAACGAATCTCATCCTAAATACATATGCAATGTTCATGCCCTAAGTCTAGGCTAGGCCCAATGGCCACCAAAATGCAAAGTGTATAATCCTCCAGCTAATCATCCTACGGGCTTCTTGCCCGCCGCTCCTGCACAACTGCGACCTCCTGAAATAAAGCCCCCAAGACGGGGTGAGATATACGAATATATCTCAGTAACCCAGAGGTTCTGGAGAATACTCCGCCCAATGGCTCACTTCGATGCATATAAATAACATAAAATAACATCTTGAAAACGAGATAAAGCAAGAGATTTAGAGAAAACGGGGAGCATAGGGATACAAAATACGATGAAGCTGGAATGGTCAATGCCAATACCATGCAACGTCCAACCTATTGGCTCGGCATATAAGCCTACGAGTCTCAACCAAGGCGTGTTCCCAGAACATCTAACCAAGGCACCCTCCATCCATATACACCCGAGACTTCCTAGTGAGCTCCTATTCGGATCACACACCACGACCCTAGGTCAACTGGAACTCCCTCTCGGAGACCTATCTAGTGGAAGTCCATAACGCCAGAAGACAAACTATCTACTGGCCAGAGACAGGTACATCCTATGTACCAACACACATAATAAATGCATGAACATGTTATTCTAAATTACTTACATACATTTCCTTCCATCACCCTCAACGGGAATGGTAGAACACACAAGAGGATCAAGCCCCAGTAGCAAGAGGTTACCTGAATAATCCTCTCCACTTAGCTCCAAGCAATATATTCTCTGAGCTCGTTACTCAACAGAAATGCCTACGCAGAGGACATTCCCAATCAATTACTATTCATACAAACACATGCAAGTTACTAACTCTACAAGCATGGTTCCAATTGCTCACCTCAATCCCACTTGGTCCGGGACCAAGGGCAACCCACCGAGCTCACGGTTCGGGGTTCAAATCTACGTACGACAACCTACAACAACCATGTACGAATCGTCAATACACAGCAATTCTATCAAAATGCAAAAACATCAAAAATCCTCCCCCACCCAAGGTAGGTTCGGCCTTTATAGTGTTATTTTGCAATTTATTTTTCTAAATTTTATTTCTTATTTTCTTAAGCATCCTTAGGTTACCAAAAGGTCGTATTATGTAACAGCCCGTTACGTACCGGTATTGTTAACATTGATTATGATATTAAGCGCAGTTACAATCACAGCAATTCATTTATAAAAATGCGAATAAACTTTTTCCGATTATTACGCGAGCATTTAAAATCATAAAAAGCGTAATAATTAAAAGCTGTGACCATAATTGTAAACTCTTACAGAATATTTATCTAAACTATTTTTATAACGTACTTTATTTATTATATGTCACTAAGGGGTCCCCATAAACCCATTTAGCAAATTTCACAATTTTACGTTTTCTACCTATCCGAACAGGGTTCGGTCTCTGAATTTCTGCGGATGCACAGTAAAAATCCAGTCCTTCATATCTTGCTATCTTTCTTTCTTACTTAAGTACCTTTCTATAATGCTATCACACGCTTGGTTCCGAGCTCATTTGCTCCGGTTATCGCTGTTTGAAGTTGGACAAGCAAAATTGCCAACCAACCCCAAAACAGCTCCAAACACCCCTCACTCCATGAATTACTGCACCGAATCAACTCATCCAATTGCTCTCAGATTTTTACAACATAAACTAAACTCCTCAATCTTCAATTTGATATATCATACGCTTAATTTTACCAAGAAACGAAGCAGGAATAAAATTCCCAAAACTGGTCCATAACAGCCTCCAAGTGCAAGGCAAAACAGGGAAGCTGTGTTCACTGACCTCCACAGGGCTGCGCACAACTCATAAAGTTCTAATATTTTGACACAATGTAGGGGACATCTCAACCTTCAAAACGGCATACAGAACGTCCCTATCGGACCTCTATGGAGGGAGATATGCTCTCCCGAAGTTCGCCTAAAATCTGCCAATTCTACAGAAAATTCGCCAGAGTTTCCTTTGTTTTTCTTAAAATCCCCAAATTGCAAATGCTCGTTCTAACCTCAAATGTACCTAATAATCCAATGGGTGGCACACACAATGATCAGCAATGCCTTGGGGCTCTTACAACCCAACACAGTTCATATTTATTACACAATATAACTTACTTTATCATTCTTGACTTGTTTCAATCATTAAGGTCCCTTTACATGTAATTTCTCAACATAAGCATATAATTATAAATCTAAAATAGGCCTAAATCCCTTCCATCATAGTACATCATGCATCCATTGTACAATTACAACATTTAACTTACATGTTACAACTTACAACTTCAAACTTTAAATTAAACTTACAAATTCATACTTTAATTTACAACTTGAACATGAACTTTAAATGACATAAACAACTAATGACAATGCTCCATGACTCATCCTATGGGCCTCTTGCCCGCCACTCCAGTGCCACTATTACCCACTGAAATAAAATCCCTGAGACGGGTGAGATATACGAATATATCTCAGTAACCCAGAGGTTCTGGAGAAAACTCCGCCCAATGGCTCACTTCGATGCATATAAATAATATAAAATAACATCACTTAAAACGGGATATAGCAAGGGATTTAGAGAAACTGGGGAATATCGGGATACAAAATATGATGAAGCGGGATGGTAGCTACCAATACCATGCAACATCATCGGCATATATAAGCCTATTGGTCTCATCCAAGGCGTGTTCCAAGAACCACAACCAAGGTACCCCTTCCATCCATATACACCCGAGACATTCCTAGTGTGCTTCTATCCGGATCACACACCACGACACTAGGTCAACTAGAAATCCCTCTCGGAGATCTATCCAGTGGAAGTCTGAAACCGCCCGCAGGCTAACTGTTTACTGGCCAGAGACTCGGTACCGAAGTACCCACTGGGATAATGCATGCATGCTCATGTTATTTGTAACACCCCGATACAGGACCGGTGTGTTAACAACAAATATGGTATTCAGCATAGTACAATCACAGAAATTGAGTTTATTAAATTACGGCAAAATTTTTCCTTTTATTACTTTCTCATTTTAAACAATTAACCAATCTCGTAATTAATCAAAACAACTCCGTAATTGTAAATGCAAAACTCGCGGAAGCATAAACTTACTGACATTCACTATCTTTCTTTTTACCCAATTAATTTAAACTTATCTTTTGAATCTCAGCTCTTACCATGTTATAGCTCTCTTCATAAGCTACGCGTGGTTTCAAACCGCGCACAATTCGGAGCTCAGTAGACCAAGTTATGCCATTTGTTTCAGTCTAGAAAAACCATTGTTTTTGAAAATTACACTGTGGTAATCGATTACTATGCAGCAAAAGTGACAGATGGCAGCTTTTAAGGTACAAAATGAGTGGTGTAATCCATTCCTAACACCTTAATACTCCACATAAACCTTACACATACACTAATGTAGGCTCTAGGCCCTTCCATCATTCATTTTCTAATACCAATGTACCACTTTATCTCACTCACCAATTGTTTTACCATTTACATATCATATGGCTCATTTTACATCATAAGTGTTCAATGCCTCAAAATACATAAGGTGTGGCCATGGACAAGTCCCATGCTCACCAAAATAACAATAGAAACTAAAGGCATGAATATACATCAATTTTAAAGGACTCAACATATAGTCATGAACATACAAGACATGGCATTTTCAACATGCACAAGTTCATGATCTAAATCCAAAACATTAACATTATGCAAAGTGTATCCCAACCGGATCCTCTAACATGCTGTGCCTCCCATATGCACCTCATGCTCCACTCCTCCAGGCTCAACCTAACCTGAAATGATGTCCCCAAACGCGGGGTGAGATATACAAATATATCTCAATAAACCAAGGGTCCTAGAGGCTTCTCCACCCCATGGCTCACTCAATGTGCAACAATAACATTATGTAAAAATGCATATCATACAATATCACAAACAACTGGGCACCATCCAAGAACATCCACAACTGGATTACGTTCAAGGACCCCATCGTATAACTCCCGGAATCTTCCTGGTGCCTCTCCCATGGTTGAGACGACTCCATGGAAAAACCCAACTGGAACTCCTCATGAGCCCTATCCAGCGGAAGTCCCACAATTTGGATCGTCCTGGTACCGCTCCCAGAGTCAGCCCCACGGCAAAACCCGACCGGAATCCCCAGCGGAATATCCAGCGGACATCCAACGTCTGGATCATCCTGGTACCGCTCCCATAGTCGGTCCCACGGCAAAACCCGACTGGAATTCCCAACGGAATTATCCAGCGGAAGTCCAAACCAACACACATCTACTGGCCAGAGATCAAACAATTCACACACAACATGCTCCAAGCATGTCACACAATCAAGCAATAATGCATGAAAGCACATAATCACACAATGTCCAATGACACAAAATCCAACCACAACCTTCCACCAGGTGTGGTGGAGCACACAAGGGACTAAACCCAAGTTCCAAAGGTTACCTCAACACCGAGCCAATGCTCCATACTTAAGCTCTAAGCTTAATCCGCTCTCATAGCGTCTAAGAGAGGCAACCTATATTGATCAAAAACAATGATCCACCATCAATCACATATAGTCAAATATCTTCACAATAATGCTAACCAACATAACCACTTAAGCCTAAGGCTATTTTTCCATACCATTTTACTTCAATCTCTTTTATAGATCAATTTACCAAATACACCATGTATCACACATTCTTTCTTCTCATTCCACCATATCACACTATACCATCATCCATTTAAAAATCATTTTCAATCATTCAACCTCAACTACACCATTTTTACATCATTTTTCCTTACTTTTCTTTATAATTCGAATACTTCAAGAAGTATGCCCCAAGGCTTTTCAATTCAATTTAACACTTTCATTCATCATATAATCATATTAACACATCATGTAACAACCCTCCACAATTCAACATCACCATTACATGACCTTCAAATTTTCTAAGTTATAAAATCATCTTTTTCACCTAAAATTTTCATGGCATTTCTAGCTCCAACACATCATTCTAAGACATTATCATCTAATGCATATTTTCCATTTGAGCTCCCTAACCATACAAATCAACAAAATCCCACTTAGGGTTCATAAATCAAATCCACAAATTAAGCTATTCAAATGGTGAAGAAGCTTACCCAAATTCAAGGCATAAGGCTCCACCACATCATACCAAACCATTGGAGCTCCAAACAACTCCATGAACACAAATCTACAACACTTAGCCGCGGGTTTGGGGAGGGTTTTTCTCAAAATGTGGTGGGTTGCATGGTTTAATACTACTACCAATGGCTTTAGAAGGTGATTTGCATCAAGTTTCAAGCCAAAGATCACTTGATTTGGTTGAGAAATGAGCAAGTTACAAGAAATGGAAATTTGGAGTTCTTGGCCATGGAGGAAGGGGCTGCACGGGAAGGAAGGAGAGAATGGAGAGAGAAGATGCTATGCAATTGTGACTTTTAAGTCACTTGAACCATAGGGGGTCCCACACGCGATTTAACTTTAATTCATCACCTAATTCCGATCACAAATTCATAATCTACATATTTTTCTAGTACATGACATATTTTTATTTCCTCAAAATACTCATAAAAATTTCACTCTTATCGGTACAATTATACCGCAGTATTTTTACAACGGGAAAATCACTATTCATCAAAATTATCAAAACTTGCCTATCCACTCAATTTTTTGTCCTGAATCCATATCCGGCATTATTTTTATCATTTGAGATCCCCAACTCCATTTTTCATGTCTCGGTTTACGTTTTTTGCAAATTACCATTTTGCCCTTGGTCCACATTTGACCCCAATTTCAGGATTTTCAATAATCCTTCACTTTTAACCCACATTTTATCAAATAAATTCACATTTGAATTTACGAGGTGTTATATTATTCTACACTACTCATACACATTTTCTACCATCACCCTCAACGGGTATGGTGGAACACAAAAGGGGAACAAACCCCAGTACCAAGAGGTTACCTTAATTCATTCCTTCACTAAGCTCCGCAGCAGCTTATTTCTCAAACTTGTTGCTCAACGGGATGCATCAACCCACTTGGTCCAGGACCAAGGGCAATTCACCGACTCACGGTTCGGGGTTCAATTCAACTTACGGCAACCTACAACGACCATATGCGGATCGTCAGAATACGGTAAATCATCAAATTCACAAAACGACAATTTCTCTTCCCCTCACAAGTGAGGTTCGGCCATCAATGTGTTATTTTACAAAATATTTTTCTAAATTTTATTTCTCATTTTATTTCACTTCCTTAGGTTGCCAAGAGGCTAATTCAATTGTCGTTTTTCCGTTTTACGTCTTTTAAGCACCGTTTTGCTAAATAGTGCACTCTATGTCATTTCAACACTTAACACTCCCAATTATTTTTCTATTGGTTTTTCAACCTTCCAACCACCACACAACCCATCTAACTACCATTTAATTACACAATACATCATCTAATTCATTTTTCCAACACAATTCCTCACTTTTCTCCAATATGGCCGAATTATGCACTATGTGATACCAAAGGATTTCTTTCACTTTTCAACCATTCCACACCTCATACAATCTCATTATATCAACATACAATCATCCAACAACTCACCAATACATCCTAACACATTTCCAAAAATCCAAAGTCATGACCACCAAAATTTCTCTAAGTTAAAATTCCATTTTTTTCACCAAAATTTTTCATGGCATTTCTAGATTTAACACATCATTCTAAGACATTGTCATCTAATACACATTTTCTATTTGAGCTCTCTAACATCACAAATCAAACAAGCCTCTTTAGGGTTCATAAAAAAATTTGAAAATAAATCTTCAAATCAATCCATGAGAGGTGTTGAAACTTACCCACAATTACGTCACAAGACTCCTCCTAGAACTCCACAAGTAATGGCTCAAGAAATCAACCCCAAAATCACAAAATTACCAAAAATTTCGTGGCTGTATATGCCCTTTTTCTCACAATAGAAAGGGTTTCGAGGGAAACTAATCGGTGGGTTATGTTCGCATGATGATTTCCATCGAATTTCAAGACAAGAATCGTCCAATTCGGTTAAGAATCGATGAAGTGATGAAGAAATCAAACAAAAATGAAAAGGGAGGGGGAGGGGGGCTGTTGCTGCGCTTTTCATGAAGAAGAAGGAGAGAGAAAATGGTGAATGATGAGGGAGGGTGATATGGCATAAGTGGACTTGAGTGGGTGGGTCCCACACCACGTCACGCGATTTAAAATTCATCCGAACTTTCACTAAACGTCCAAAAATTCAAAACTTATTTAGAAACTCTAATTTTTAACATTAACCATTGTCCTTTAATTATTCTTTATCAGATGAATCAGGAGTCTTCCAGTCATTCGGAGGAAACACTGTTTTAAGTTGTTGCGCGCGCGCTGTTGGCACGCTTCCCCAAACTGACTTAATTACATCAAATTTTTCAGAAATCATATTTCCTAGTTCTATAGACCATTTATAACTCATCTTTGAAACCTAAAACTCAAAACTCAATCGGCACGTTTTTAGGATGCAATCGTACCACAATATTTTTACCCGCGAAAAACACTATTCACTAATTTTTCTGAAACTTGCCTATCCATTCAATTTTTCATTCTGAATCCATTTCCAGGGTTATTTTTACCATCTGAGACCTTCTACTCAATTTTTATCTTCCTAGGGTTGTGTGTTGGCTAATTACTGTTTTGCCCTTTCTTTGTATTTTGGCCTTATACTCAGGATTTTCACTAATCCTTCTCTTTAATTCTCATTTAATAATTTAATATTTAATCTTAGAAATGCGAGGTGTTATATATTAAGTGCCACTTTTCATTTTACATCATTCAAACATCGTTTTGCCTAATATTTTGCTCTAGATTCCATTACACCACTCCACCCTATCAATTATTTTTCCATTGGTTTTCCAACTTTCCAACCACCACACAACCCATCTAATTACCAAACAACACATAACACATCATCCAAATAATTTTAACAACCTCACATCCTCACTTTTTCCTTCTTGGCCGAAATCAACAAATGCCCACACCAATGACCATTCAATTCAATTTAGCAATGTAATACATCCTATCATCCCATTATTACATCATACAACTATTGAAAAATCCAATTACACAATCCTAACATAATTCCAAAACCCAAAGTCATGGCACCATCAAAATTTTCCTAAGTTAAAAATCATATTTTTCACCAATAATTTTTATTGCATTTATAGCTCTATCACACCATTATAAGACATTATCATCTAATGCACATTTTCCATTTGAGCTCTCTAATAACACAAATCAACAAAAACCCTTTTAGGGTTCATGAATCAAATTCGAAAATTAAACCATCAACAAGGTGTAGAAACTTACTCAAAAGCTAGGCACAAGGCTCCTCCAAGACATCCTAAACCATTGGAGCATCTAACAAGTCTGATGTGCCTCTGGCAGTTGTAGTTTTCTAAGTTAAAACTGATAAGAACTGAGTCAAAAAAGAGCAATTTAAATACATATTTGCTTATTATATTGATTCTTTCTATGTCAATGATATTTCTCACCTATTGGTTGTGTTTATACAGGTAAAAGAAGTGAAAATTACAAAATTGTAAAAAGCCTGTTGATGCTACTCCACACGGGTGTAGCACAGTACAAATTCCAGCAACATGGCGCGGACTGGCGCCACACTGGCGCCAACTCGCGCCAATCAATGAACTTTGCAGCGGTGCTTTGGAAACGCCGCCACATCGGCGCCAACTTGCGCCGGATTGCAGGAAAGATACACTGTGTTGTCCGAGGGTATTTTTGGAAGAAGGAAAAGAGGCGTATAAATAGGATGCCTTTTACAGAATTAGGGATCCATTCCATTCCATTCATAAGAGAGCCGACGGTGGTGCTCAGAGAGAATCTTCCACAGATCCATTTCATCTTCTTCTGTTTCATTTATCACTTTATGTTGAATATTGGATTTTTAGCCATGATAATGGTTGGCTAGTTCTTTTTATTGTAGTTAGGGTCACGAACCTTATGTGAACCCTTGTTACAACGGATTGGCTTATGATTATTCATTTATATAATTATCTCTATCTCTACCCTATGCGTATGTTATGTCTTCTTTATTAGAACTGATCAATTTAATAGTTGATGATAGTCTGAGGGTTAGAACCCTAGATAGGAATATTGGGGTTTTGATCTTGAAACGGGATAGGATAACAATTTATATGCATGCTAGGAATAGATGTATATTTAATTGCAAATGCTTAAATTATTGAGTTCATTGCTTAATGCCATGAGGAACATTGCAAGGAATTAGGGTTCCAATTGGGATTAAAGGTTTAACCTTGCAAGGAATTGAGGGTTAACTATTAATATTTTTAGATAATAATTTATCTGGGTATTTATATAAATGAGTATTATAAATCAATCCAGAGTAAGAAGCGGGAATCATTTGGTGAGTGCACTCTAGCTACAATGCTTTTCTCATATTTTTACAAAATCAATTCTCATTTTTATTGTTATAATTAAATACAAAAATCTCAAAAACATGTTCTTTACCTTTAGTTCTTATTTTTTCTAAATCAACATACAATTTTCACACACCTATTTGAGTTCCTCCATTCTTAAAAGGATAATTATTTGATATTCGATCCCAATCCCTGTGGAGACGATACTTTTCTTATCACTGTATTACTTGTGCGATCGGTATACTTGCCGGAGAGCATCAGGTTTTTGGCGCCGTTCCCGGGGATTGGCGTTTCTAATATCAATTAATCTTGATTTTTAAGATTGAATTTTGTTTTATTTTTAATTTTGTGACTTTTGAACAGTGCTGCTAATCTCTTTTCTAAGTTGTATGCAAGGTCAACTTCCAGAGTTTCCACTTGATTTAGAGATTACAAAAACATAAAAAAGGAACTGAAAACTTGCCCGAAAGAAGCTTTCATTCAAAGAGTTAGGAATTCTGTCTGAAGAAGCACACACCATGGCGGGAAACAATGAAGCGGATAATCCACTCATGGATACCATTCTGACGCCATCATTTAACAGGCCCAATTCGAGTATTGTTCATCCTAAAGTTGCCAACAACAATTGGGAGCTCAAGTCTGCCAATATTGAATTGGTGGTGAGAGCTCAGTTTGGTGGAGAGGAGAATGAAGACACTCATAGGTTCATAGACAGATTCCTGATGATCTGTGACTCAACCAAACATCCTCGGGTGTCCAATGATGCAATCTGGTTGAGGTTGTTCCCTTTCGCCTTTAAGGGAAAAGCTCTTAATTGGTTGAAAAGGAAACCTGCAAGAAGCATTCCTACATGGGATGATATGTCTCAAAAGTTCTTTGTTGAGTTCTTCTCAATGGAGAGATACAATCAGATGGTGAATGATGTCACCAATTTCACTCAAGCTGAGGGTGAAACAATGTGTGTAGCATGGAGCCGATTTAAGGATTTAATGAGGAGGTGTCCTCATTATAGTTTGACTACTGGTAATCAGGTCAGAATCTTCTTCAATGGTTGTAAACCTGAAATTCAGATGGTGTTGAATGGTGCAGCAGGTGGCAGTATTAAATCCGTAAGAGCAAATGAGACTCTTGAGTTGATTGAAAGAATGGCTGCAAATGAAAATGAAGGTTTATCATCCAAGCCTAAGAGAGGTATCCTTCAGCTAGAAGGTAATGATGTGGTATTGGCTGAAAATAAATTATTATCTCAGCGAATAGCCAACTTGACCTCAAGGCTTGATAAGATGTAGCTTTCTGGTATTCAAGCTCAAGCTGTCACTGTTATTTGTGAATATTGCAAGGACAATCATGAGTCTAATGAATGTCCTTCCTTGATGGCTTCTGATTCTCCTCAACAAATGCAACTGAATGGCATTTGGTATGATCAGAGACCTCAGCAGCAAAATGTTCAAAGAGGTCAGAATTTTTCTACTGGAGGGAGTAATTATCAAAGGGGGATTCAAGGCACTGGTCTTGATTTCCAATCAAACAACTACTTGCAGCCTCCACCAATCCAAACCAAGGAGCCTTCTGATTTGGAGAGGTTAATAGGACAAATGGCTCAACATTCTAGTGCCTTCATGGAGGAGACTAGAGCCAACATCAAAAACACAAATGCATCTATCCAGAATTTGGAGAATCAAATTGGCTAACTGGCTAAACAAATTGCTGATAGAACCCCAGGTGCCTTCCCTAGTAATACAGTTACTAATCCGAAGGAAGATTGTATGGCTATCACAATTAGAAGTGGTAAAATACTTCCATCTCCTGAGGTTGAAGAGAAGCTAGATACTACAGGTGAGACTGAAAAAGAAATTGAAAAACCTGCTGAAGTGGTGAAGCCAGTTGAAAAGAAGAAATTTGAGTTGAGTCCTAATTATGTGAGAGCTTTGGCACCTTATCCTGAAAGATTCAAGCAGGATGCTCAGAAGCAACATTATGGAAGGTTTCTGGATATTTTCAAAAAGCTTCATATTAATATTCCATTTGCTGAAGCCTTGGCTAATATGCCCAATTATGCCAAATTCATGAAGGATCTGTTGTCAAGGAAACACAAGCTGCAGGAATGCCAAACGGTGACACTAACTGAGGAGTGTAGTGCTATTACTACAAAGAAGTTTCCTCCTAAGCATCATGATCCAGGGAGTTTTAATATTCCTATTGCCATTAGAAACAAAAATGTTGGCAAAGCTTTGTGTGATCTTGGGGCAAGTATAAATTTGATGCCCCTGTCCGTATATATATCTTTGGGGATATCTGAGCTCAAACCTACTATGGTTTCCTTGCAACTTGCTGACAAATCATTAAGGAAACCCAGTGGAATAATTGAAGATGTCCTAGTGAAAGTGGACAAGTTCATCTTCCCAGCAGATTTTGTAGTGTTGGACATGGAAGGGGGAACTGAAATGTCTCTTTTGCTGGGTAGACCTTTCTTGGGCGCTGCTTGGGCCATGATTGATGTTGAGAACGGGAAGCTTGAGTTAAGGATGAATGATGAGACCATCACCATCAACGTCTTTGACCCTATGAAACAATCTTCTGATAAAGGCTATTGTTTTAAACTTGATGTTTTAGAGCAAATGGGGAAAGAAGAAAAATCTTCTAGTCAAGAGATTGATGAAGAACTTGAGGCGCATGAGATTGTCCCTCTAAAGGAAGGAATGAATGTGGCGTTTGAGGTTCTTGAAAAGAAAGATGATGGCAAAGAAGATGGTGCCCCAAAAATAGAGTTGAAAGAGCTTTCTGAAACTTTGAAACATACCTTCTTGGGTAAAAAAGAGGCAGTGATTGAAGTAGTGAAGGAACATGAGACTGCCATAGGGTGGTCTATTTCTTGTGCAGGTTTTTCATCCATTTTTTGGTTTGATTATTGCTGGGGACAACAATTCTTTAAATCTGGGAATGGTAGGCTTTGGGAAAGCATCTTGGAGAGATACACCGGTGCCACACCGGTGCCAACTTGCGCCGGTTTGCGGGAAAGATACACCGTGTTGTCCGAGGGTATTTTTGGAAGAAGGAAAAGAGGCGTATAAATAGGATGTCTTTTACAGAATTAGGGATCCATTCCATTCCATTCAGAAGAGAGCCGACGGTGGAGCTCAGAGAGAATCTTCCACAGATCCATTTCATCTTCTTCCCTTTCATTTATCGGTTTATGTTGAATATTGGATTTTTAGCCATGATAATGGTTGGCTAGTTCTTTTTACTGTAGTTAGGGTCACGAACCTTATGTGAACCCTTGTTACAACGGATTGGTTTATGATTATTCGTTTACATAATTATCTTTATCTCTACCCTGTGCGTATGTTATATCTTCTTTATTAGAACTGGTCAATCTAATAGTTGATGATAGTCTGACGGTTAGAACCCTAGATAAGAATATTGGGGTTTTGATCTTGAAAGAGGGTAGGATAAAAGTTTATATGCATGCTAGGAATAGATGTATATTTAATTGCAGATGCTTAAATTATTGAGTTCATTACTTAATACCATGAGGAACATTGCAAGGAAGTGAGGTTCCAATTAGGAGTAAAGGGTTAATCTTGCAAGGAATTGAGGGTTAAATGTTAATATTTTTAGATAATAATTTATCTGAGTAATTATATAAATGAGTATTATAAATCAATCCAGAGTAAAGAACAGGAATCATTTGGTGAGTGCACTCTAGCTACAATGCTTTTATCATATTTTTACAAAATCAATTCTCATATTTATTGTTATTATTCAATACAAAAATCTCAAAAATATGTTCTTTACCTTTAGTTCTTATTTTTCCCAAATCAACATACAATTTTCACACACCTATTTGAGTTCCTCCATTCTTAAAAGGATAATTATTTGATATTCGATCCCAATCTCTGTGGAGACCATACTTTTCTTATCACTGTATTACTTGTGCGATTGGTATACTTGCCGGAGAGAGCATCAAATTCCATGAACACAAATCTACAACAATGAGCCGCGGCCTTTGGGGAGGAATTTCTCAAAATATAATGGTTTTCAAGGTTCAAGGATACTACCAATGGGTTTAGAAGATGATTTCCAATGATTTTCAAGTCAAGCTTTGATGGATTTGATGCTTGGATGAGTGAGTTATGGAAGAAATAATAATGGAAGTGAAGAGTGGTTTAGGAGGCGGTAGGCACGGATTTCACAAGGGGAGGAGAGAGAAAATGACGAATAGTAGGGGCTTAGGTGGCTTAAGTGACTTTTAAGTGAGGTGGGCCCCACCGCCACCTCACGTGATTTCAAACTTATTTGAATTTCCCTCCGATTCCACTAAACGTCCATAAATTCATAACCTATTTAGAAACTTTAATTTTTAAAATTAACCATTGTCCTTTAATCACCCTTGATCAGATGAATCCTGAGTTTTCTGGTCGTTCGGAGAAAATGTTGTTTTAAGCTGTTGCACGCGCCATAGGCACGCTTCCCCAATCTTACTAATTTCCGTCAAATTTTATCAGAAATCATATTCTCTAATTCTATAAACCATTTATAACTTGTATTCAAAACCTAGAGCTCAAAACTCAATCGGCACGTTTTACGGTGCATTCGTACTACAATATTTTTACCCGGTAAAAACATTATTCAGTGAATTTTCTGAAACATGTTTATCCACTCAATTTTTCGTTCTGGATCTATTTCCAAGGTTATTTTTATCATTCAAGACCTTCTACTCAACTTTTATCTTCCTAGGGTTGCATATTGGGTAATTACCGTTTTACCCTTCCTTTGTATTTTGACCTAATTTTCAGGATTTGCACTAATCCTTCTATAACACCTCGTAATTCTAAATCACATAATTATAGATAAAATATGGATTAAAGGGTAGGGTTAGTGAAAATCCTGAATTCGGAATCAAAATACGTAAAAAGGGTAAAATGGTAATTTTCCAAATATGTAACCCTTGGAAATGAAATGTGAGTAGAAGGTCTCAAATGGGAAAACTAACCTTGAAAATGGATTCATAACAAAAAATTGAGTGGTTAGGAAAGTTTATGTAAAATTGATGAATAGTGTTTTACCGGGTAAAAATACAGCGGTATAGTTGCGCCGAAAAGCGTGTCAAATGATTTTTGAGCTCTAGGCTTGGAAATAAGTTGGAAAAGGTACATAGGAATAAGATTTATGAGTACTGACAAAATTTGATTAAAATTAGAGATTTTGGGAAAACATGTCCACGGTGCACATAACAGCTTAAAACCGTGATTTCACCGAATGACAAGAAAATTTCAGATTCATCTGTTCAAGTATAATTAAAGGACTTTGGTGAATATTAAATTTTGGGTATTATTGATAGTTCATGGATTAATGGATAATTAGTGGGTTAAATGAGTGGTTAAGTGGTTTGTGTGGTATTTTGTCTTATTAGAGCTTATGTGGCAATCCAAGTCACTTGAACATCCCACTCTCTCTCTCCTCCCTTCCCAAACAGCAACGTCCCCCTCCCTCAAAATTCTGAAACCGTGAACCCTTCCCCATGGTTACATAGCTTGAGTTTTCAGTTTGAATTCTATATATCTTTAGGCAAAACATTGAACATGAAACTTGTTAGTCTTGAGCTTGTAAGTATCTTTCATGTCTTGAACTTTTGATGAAAATGAGTGTGTGAGGAGATCATTCCTTGGAAGGGGAGGACGGTTTTGATGCTAAAGGTGGTGATTGAAGGTGGTTTTGAATCATCTAAAACTTGAAATTTCATCCTTGGAGCAAATGCAACACATTGGTGGTGAGTTTTCCTAATTTGGTTGAGTTTTCATGGAAATCTAATTTTGTGATGTGTTCTTGAGTCTTTGAATGTGGTGGGGCTGTTTTGGTGGATCTCATAACTATGCTCCTTTGAAAAATAATGATAACATTGACAAATGAAAGGTAGTAATCAAATAAAAAACTTGGTGTGGTGGATGATACTTGGATCATATTTTATGATGGCAAAAGTGATGAATTTTGTAGTGAATTGATATTGAGATTGTGGATTAGTTTTGATGATGGTTTATGGTTAGTTTTGATGATGGGTTATGTATATTTGGTATAATGGTGTTGAATTAGAAAGGGGTTCTTGATGATTACAACTATAATGCTGAATTTTCTGACTGAACATAGTTCAGATTTTCACTCATGTCTTGAGCTACAGACCTTGGATTTGAACATTATTTAGTGTTTTAAAAAGATTAGAAATATATCTACAATTTTCATGCAGAGGTCGGAATCTGATTGGGTAGTTAAGGAACCATAATCGGAGCTCCAAGTTTCTATAATGGTACTATCACGGATTCTGCACTGCTTCATAGATCTGAACGTATCTGGAGTTATCGGTACGGGATTGGGATGTTCTCAATTTTTTTGGAAAGATACGACCTTAAGATAAAACTTTTGTGAAGAGGTTGAAATCAAATTCTGATGTTTGAGTATGGTAAATTAGCCGTGAAATGAAGACAATGATGTAGTCATAGTCTTAGAGAGTAACGCGCTGTGGTAAAATGAGCATAACTTGAGCTAGAGAGCTCCAAATTGAGTGAGGTTTGAACCTATGTAAATATAACTCAATTCTGCAGAGTGGTAGAATTTTTAGAATAGCGAATCGATCCCATTTTAATTTTAATGTTCTTCCCTGTTTCTAAAATTTGATTTTTGGAACATATTCATTTACTAAGGGCATAACATGGGATGTATAAATCCGAACAAGGCTTATAATATAGCGTTAGAAAGCTCTTCACATCTAGATTATGTTGGTAAAATAACAAAATTTTAGAAGAATAAATTAAGATAAATAATTTTATAGAAGTATGGAAACTAAGGTTAATCTAATAAATTAAATTAATTGCCTATTATGTATGATTTGTAAGAATTAATGAGATTATAGTTATGACTTTCTGGATGGCATGAATTGGAAAATTAATATGAAAGTTAATAAGGGAATTACTTTAATTGAGGATTTTAAAGTACACAAGACATAATATGATTTCTTCAAGTTAAAGAAACATGTTTATAGTGGTTGTTAGTAGTAATGAGTATATATTGTAAGTTATGAATTAAGTGGGCAATGTCATTTTAATAGGTGACTTTGTTGAATCAAGTAAGCTTGGATAATCTATTGGTGTTTAAGCGAATTGGAAAAGGAAGCAAGCTTAAAGGTAACCTCTTGGTACTGGGGTTTGGTCCCCTTGTGTGTTCCACCATGCCCGTTGAGGGTAGTGGTAGGAAGTGAATGTAAATAATATAGGATAACATGTTCATGCATATTATATGTGTGTTGGTACATAGGATGTATCGTGTCTCTGGCCAGTAGACGTGTTGCCTTCGTGCGTTACGGACTTCCACTGGATAGGTCTCCTCCGTGAGGGAGTTACAGTTGACCTGTGTGTGATCCGGATAGGAGCACACTAGGAAGTCTCGGGTGGTTATGGGTGAAGGGTGCCTTGGTTTGATGTTCTGGGAACACGCCTTGGTTGAAACCCGTAGGCTTATATGCCGAGCCAATAGGATGGACGTTGCGTGGTTTTGGCATTGACCATTCCAGCTTCGTCGTATTTTGTATCCCTATGCTCCCCTGTTTCTCTAAATCCCATGTTTTATCCCGTTTTAAGTTGTTATGTTATGTTATTTATATGCATCGAAGTGAACCATTGGGCGGAGTATTCTCCAGAACCTCTGGGTTACTGAGATATATTCGTATATCTCACCCCGTTTTGGGGACTTTATTTCAGGAGGTACTGGTGGTGCTGGAGCGGCGGGCAAGAAGCCCGTAGGATGACTGAGACATAGGATTATTTATTTTGCATTTTGGTGGCCATTGGGCCTAGGCTAGACTTAGGGCATGAACATTGCATATGGATGTAGGAGGAGATTTATTGTCATATTTGTTCATGTCATTTTTGCCTAAGTCTAGCTACATATGGGTTATGTCATTTTGAGGTTTATTTATCATGTTTATTTTGGAGTATGTAGTATGTCATTTGAAGGTTATGATTTGTAAAGTGTAATGTGACATTTGAAAGATTTGTAATTTGTACATGAATTGATGCAATATGAAAGTATGTAATATGATGAAAAGGCACTAGGCCTATTTTGGGACTATAATTATGGGTATGTTTAAAGAATGCATGCAAATGAACTTTGGTGATTGAAATATGTTAAGTTTGAAAATATAAGTAAAGCGATGGAAAAAGAGTAATTGGATATAAACTGTGATGGGTTGTAAGAGCCTCAAGGCATTGCTGGTCCTCGTGTGTGCCACCCAATGATTATTAGGTATAATTTGAGGTCATAGAACACTTTTGCAAATTTGGGGATTTTTGGAAAAATAAAGAAAACTCTAGCGAATTTTCTAGAAATTGGCATAATTTAGGCAAACTTTGGGATAACATATCTCCCTCCATAGAGGTCCGATAGGGACGTTCCATACCCCGTTTTGAAGCTTGTGATAAAATTTGGGATTTTTTTGGGTTGGGCGTCGGCCTGTAGGAGGCAGAGAATACAGACTTCCCTGTTGGTCCCTGCACATGGGGCTGATCTGGAGCGAACTTGGGGAATTTATTCCGCTTCGTCTCTTGGTCAAAGTGGTGTATGATATATCAAATTGAAGCTTGAGGTGTCTAGTTTGTTGTATAAAAATTTGAGAGCAATTGGTCGAGTGGAGTTTCCAAAATGTTTGATTGAGTGAAGGCTGTTTGGAGTTGCTTTGGAGTTGGCTGGCAGATTTGCTTGTCCAATTTCAAAAGGCGATATCCGGAGCAAACAAGAACTTTATGACTCGTGTGATAGCTTCCTAGAAAGGTAATTAAGTCTAGAATAACATACAAAAAGATGAGAGGTTCGCGCCATGCGGTTTGTCCGCAGAAATTCAAAGACCAAACCATGTTCGGTTAGGTAAAAAATGTAAAAGTGAGAATTTAGCTAAGCGGGTTTATGGGAACCCCTTAGTGACTTGAGAGATGTAATATGGGTTATAAAAATAGTTTAAATAATTATTCCGCAAATAGTTTACAATTACGGTCACAGCTTTTATTTATTACGCTTTTATTTTTTTAAATGCTCGCGTAATAAAACGGAAAAAGTTTACTCGCATTTTTATAATTGAATTGTTGTGATTATAACTACGCTTAATATCATAATTAATGTTAATAATACCAGTGTACAACGGGCTGTTACACCTTCCCTTTAATCCATGATTAATATTGTAATATATAATTTAGAAATGCGAGATATTATAACATGTTAGGCATATATTGGTCTTTATTTCCATTTTCTCATATTTCCCCATATCAGGATTCTACCGGCTGCTGCTACAGTAGTAGAAAATACCCGACAGAAGTGACTTTTCAAAAATACCCCAATATGAGTATCAATCTTCACCAAATCATATCCAAACCGTATTCATGATTTTTATATCATTAGATTAGCTCTCTAACTATAATGTGCTAACTTGGAGCTATTGTACTAACTGTTACTACGTCGGCAGTCAAAATTAAAAGATGAAAAATCATCTGTGCAAAATACCCTTAATATGGGTATTAAAATTCTTAGAATTTCGTCCTCATTCTATTTATGACCGTAAGGTCCTCATTATAACCCTCTAATTTAAAAGTCATATAATTATGGTTATTATATTCACCACACCTTTTACAAAGATTTTGTCCTCAAAATCGGATCATACCTGATATCAAAATTGGGATAACACCGGAGAATATCATCCTCCCGCTCCCATGTGGCATCCTCAGGTGTCAATCCCTCCCATTGAATCTTGATCATGGGGAATAACTCTATTTCGAAGCCGTTTCTCATCTCGAGCAAGAACCTTAGAAGGTCCAACAACGAACTTAAATCCTTCTTAACCTCTATATCATCAGGCTGTACAATGTGTGAATCATCAGATATATATCTGCGGAGCTGACTTACATGGAAGACGTCGTGTAGGTTCGCTAAGTTGGGAGGTAAAGCAAGTTGATAGGCCACCGGTCCGACCCTCTTGATTATCTGGTAGGGCCCAATGAACCATGGACTCAACTTCCTCACTCCCAAGGCACGTCCAACACTTGTAGAGAGGGATAATCAAATGAATACATGATCCTTTTCAGAAAACTCGAGGGGTCTGTGCTTGGCATCGTAGTAACTCTTCTGATTTCTTTGGGCTTTCTTCAGCCTATCTCAAATCATCTCAATCTGCTCTGTGGTCTTTTGGACCAAGTCTGGCCCCATTAACTGTCTCTCCCCAATCTCCGTCCAATAAGTAGGTGCCCTACACCTACGGCCATACAAGGCCTCATAAGGGGCCATACCTAAACTGGCATGATGCCTGATGTTGTAGGAGAACTCAACCAGTGGCAGGTACTTGTCCCAAGCATTACCTTGCTCTAACACACATGCTCTCAACATATCCTCTAATGTCTGAAAGGTCCTCTCTGTATGACCATCTGTCTATGGATGATATGCAGTACTCAATCTCAATTGAGTGTCAAAGGCCTCATACAACGCTTCCCAGAAGCGTGAAGTAAACTTCGGATCCCGATCACTGACTATGCTTTCGGGAATGCCATGAAGCTTCACAATCTCTCTGACATATAGTCTGGCTAGCTGCTCTGTGGAGAAAGTCGTCCTGACTGGAATGAAATGGGCGGATTTAGTCAACCTATCAACCACAACCCATATGGAATCAAATCCACCCTGGCTTCTCGGTAATCCAACAACAAAGTCCATGGATATACTCGTCCTCTTCCACTCCAGAATATCTAATGGCTGTAACAAACTAGAAGGCTTCTGATGCTCAATTTTTACCTTCTGACAAATAAGGCATTTATTCACAAACTAGGCTATGTCTTTCTTCATTCCAGACCACCAAAAATTTTGTTTCAAATCTTGGTACATCTTAGTTGCACCCGGGTGAATGGTGTACTTACCCATATGGCCCTCTGTTAACACTTCTTCTACCATTGGCCCCTTTGGGACAATTAACCGATCTTTGTAGTATTTCGCATAAGAAGCATCGGTGAACACAAAATCTTGCTCTTTCATCATTTGGATCCCTTCATCAAGCACTTGGGCCGCTTTAACTTTTTCCATTAACGAATTTCGGACTTCGACCGTATCATGAAATATGAAGTCTCAAATGGTGTCACAGAAATTCGCAAATCCCAGAACTCCTCAATCAAATCATACTCTGCAATCATCATGCTTGCCACACCCGTGGTCTTTCTCCTCAAGGCATCACCCACTACATTCGCCTTTCCAGGGTGATTATAACACCTCGTAATTCAAAAACATGTAATTATATATTAAATGTGGATTAAAGGGTAGGATTAGTGAAAATCCTGAAATTAAGGCCAAAATACAAAGGAAGGTTAAAACGGTAATTAGCTAAACACGTAACCCTAGGAAGGTAAGAATTGAGTAGGAGGTCTCAAATGATAAAAATAACCTGGAAATGGATTCAGAATGAAAAATTAAATGGCTAGGCAAGTTTCAGAAAATTGGTGAATAGTATTTTTGCCGGGTAAAAATACCGCGATACAGTTGCACTATAAAACGTGCCGATTGAGTTTTGAGCTCTAGGTTTGGATATAAGTTATAAATGGTGTATAGAACTAGGAAATATGATTTCTGATGAAATTTGACGAAAATTAGTGAGTTTGGGGAAGCGTGCCTACAGCGCGCGTAACAACTTAAAACTGCAATTTCTCCGAAACAAATCCTTATAAAAATTTTCAACATTTAAATTCTTTTCATAAAGGTTTTCCAAAATAGTCATTGTTCACAAAAGTTCAAGCTACATAATTATGATAAAGACCACAGTCATCCAAAGGTTCCAAAACATTAATCATTACAGTTATCCATTTAAACAAACAGCAACACTGATAATCCACGCATCAGCAATCAACAGCAAAATACTACTCCTTCAAATGCTCTTGCGTCCTCCTGCCATTTTGGAAAAATAGCAGCCCCGAAGGGGTGAGAATAATCCCAGTAGTGTGGCAATAAAACCAGTAATATAACAATATTAACTAGGCACAAAATCATAAACAGTCACTTCAACATATCCTTGTTCCTTTTCCTTTTTAACATATTCATATATATTGCGTATATAACGCCTTTCCTTTGCGCTTTTAGCACCGTCGTGCGCGCACTTCCCAGTGGAATCAAATATACCCTTGGCACCTGAGCTCCATGTGGATTCCATCTGAGGGCCTATGCGGACTGATGCCAAGTGTCCCATACCCCGGTACCTTGGGGATGCCTATATGATGCTTGCTCAAACACATGGTCCTGTACATAACTATTCTAAAACAAGGCCTATATGATTTTGATACATGCATGTCATGCTATGCTTTCACACACACAAAGCGTAAAAATGCGGTATGATGTAAGGTGCATGCATATATACCTTTCATATGCGTTATGCTGCCACATAACGTCTTTACCTCATAATCAATTAGCCCTCAAGCACATTTTAGGCAGTTTCCTTTCATCATAATGGAACATAATATTTTTACGGTATATGGAGCATCATGTTACAATTCTATACCAGTAGTCAATAGTCACATTAGGCTTCATCGCCTTACACTTACCTTAGCTTTCCTTAAATAATACCAACGGCAGCGAAATATTCTCACTTCTTAAGCGCACCTAAATCAATTAAAACTAATCATTTACAGTGGCTATTTACAGCAGAACAGAGAGCATACAGCAGTGGCTTACAGCAGCCAAAACAGTGAGCATTTGCAACAGCAAAACAGTGAGTATACAGCAGCAAAACAGTGAGCATACAGCAGTGTTTACAGCAGCCAAAACAGTGGACATACAGCAGCAAAACAGTGAGCATACAGCAGTGTTTACAGCAGCCAAAACAGTGGACATACAGCAGCAAAACAGTGAGCATACAGCAGCAAAACAGTGAGCATACAGCAGTGTTTACAGCAGCCAAAACAGTGGACATACAGCAGCAAAACAGTGAGCATACAGCAGTGTTTACAGCAGCCAAAACAGTGACGTTTTAAACGTTTTCAAAACAGAAACAGTGGCGTTTGTAAAACAGAAACAGTGGCATTTTAAAACAGAAACAGTGGCATTTTGAACTTCCAGAACAGTGGCATTTTATACATACAAACAGTGGCATAGAAGGACTAAAACAGTGGCATTTTATGCATAAAACAGTGGCATTTGTGTACATAAAACAGTGGCATTTGTGTACATAAAACAGTGGCATTTGTGCACATAAAACAGTGGCATTTGTGCACATAAAACAGTGGCATTTGTGCACATAAAACAGTGGCATTTGTGCACATAAAACAGTGGCGTTTGTGTACATAAAACAGTGGCATTTGTGCACATAAAACAGTGGCACATTATGCATAATACAGTGGCATACGATGGCTTAAAACAGTGATCTTTTATGCATAAAAACAGTGGCATTTTAAGCATGGAAACAGTGGCATTTTATGAGTAAAAACAGTGGTATTTCATGCATAAAAACAGTGGCTTAAGGGCACTAAAACAGTGGCATACATGTGCAGAAACAGTGGCTTTTAGGTGCAGAAACAGTGGCTTAAAATGTGCAGAAACAGTGGCTTAAAATGTGCAGAAACAGTGGCTTAAAATGTGCAGAAACAGTGGCTTTTAAGTGCAGAAACAGTGGCATTTTAGGTGCAGAAACAGTGGCACATTTCTCTTTAAAACAGTGGCATATCCATACAAGAATTAGTGGCCTAAGCTCGAACATAACCATAGGATTTCTATGCATACAATCCATCATGAAATGACTCCATACTTATACTTTTATCATGCTCAACCAAGGATCCAAAGCAACACATATATAAGGGGACATTCAAACATACATACATGGCTATGCAAAGAAAAGTTCAAAGTTCAAAGCCTACCTCTTGTAGCACACACTCCTTCTAGCTTCACTTCACACCAAGTCCACACTTCCTAAGAGGTCCTATGCGCAAGCAAGGTGATGATGAGCAAGCTTGGACAGTTTCAAGGTTGAGGAACAAGGCTAGCACTAGCTTGGTGTATGGTTGAGATGAGGGAAGGAGGGAGTTGGCTTGGTCTTTCTTCCTCCTAAGGTTCTTGCAATGTTTAACTAGAGTGTGAGAGAGAGGGGGGGGAGGAGTTGGCTGCACAAAATGAATGAGGCAGCCCCCCTCTTTTGTGCGCAAATATATAGGGGAAGTGAGGGAGAATTGCCATGATTAACTATCATGAAATATTCAGATTTCAAAGAGATGATGGGCTGCATAAAAGGCTGAAACAAGCAAGGTTTTGGCTTCTAAATTACTCTACTTACATGCAAAGAGTGAGGGGTGATTTGGATCAGATTTGGGGCTGTCCAAAGTCAGAGAAAATTTCTGCATACTTGACCAAGGTATGCGCACAAATGGAGTGGGAAGGAAGTGTCATGTGCACATGTAAGGGCTTAGCTAAGTCAACAAGGAAACCAACCATGTGACAGCCCAAAAATCTGCACTTGTGCAGTCCTAGGTGCGCAATGATGAGGTGGAAAAGAGGTGCAGATTTGTGACAGTCCACACACTCATATAGGGCTGTCCTTGTGCAGAAAATTTCTGCATAAAAAGTCAATCCATGCGCACAATGATGAGGGGTGAAGGAGGTTCACTAAGTCCACAAGCTAGAGGGCTTTGTGGCAGCCAAGGATTCAGATTTATGGAGCTGCCCTCTGCACAAAAATGATGGGAATGCAGTCCCATGATGCATGTGGAAGGAGGAAGAGATTTGACTCATGATGGCTGCAAAAGCTTGCAACAAAAATCTGCACAATGCAGTCTAATGATGGAAGTGTAAGAGGGTTCTCCAAGTCAACAAGTTAGGCAATTTGGTGACACAAGAAATCTGCACAAAGGTCCCTCCCATGTGCGCCTAAATGGGTTGGTATGCAGCCTAAAAACATGCTAAATTGCACATGTATCCACCATGCAATAAAATTAAAATCAAGTGTGTATAATCAAGATGAGGTGGCGGTCAAACATGGAGGAATTAGGCAGATTTTTCTAAGTGTAATCCATCTACTTGTGCGCATAAAAGAGAGGGAAAACATGAAGCCAAGTGGTTGTTCCTTGAGGCACAAGACACCCTAAATGGGCAAGGCTTAGGGAAAATAAGAATGGTTACAATTTGGGCTGAATTGGCTTGATCCAAGAGTCATCCTTGGGCCATAGGCCACACACACAAAGGATCCAAACACCCAAGTCCAAAAGCAACAAGCCTATACACACTCAAGCCCACATCCAAACACTAATGCCTTCTAGCACACACTCACATTACTCATAAGATCAAATTCACATGCCTCCATATGTAACTTCCTATGATTTAATTTAATTGACTACCTTAGTCTTATCCAAGGAATAAAAATCAAACAATTCACAAGCCATAACACATAACACATAAACCATACATCCGAATTCTACATATGTCCATATAGCATATAGTACTTAGGCATTCTACTAATTATGCGGGATGTTACACTCTCCCCACCAAAAAGGAATTTTGTCCGCAAAATAAACTTACTTAAGAGCTAAACAGTTCTGGATAGCGTTTCTGAACGTCTTCCTCGCGCTCCCAAGTGGCTTCAGCTGCCGATCTGTTGTTCCATAATACCTTCACCAAAGGAATCTCTTTAGAACGGAGTCGTTTGACGGATCTTTCAAGAATTTGGAACGGTTGCACTTGATACGTCAGATCTTCCTTTAGTTCCACTTCTTCTGGATGTAACACGTGAGATGGATCAGAGAGATACCTCCGTAGCTGTGACACATGAAACACATTGTGAATTCCTGACAAATTTGGTGGTAAGGCCAACCGGTATGCAGACTCTCCAATCCGGTCCATAATCAGATACGGTCCTAAGTACCGTGGACTTAACTTCTTAACTCCCATTCTCCTTCCGAGTCCCGATGTAGGAGTGATTCTTAAGAACACATGGTCTCCGACTTCGAAAGATAGAGGCTTATGACGCTTGTCGTAATAACTCTTCTGCCTGGCCTGGGCCCTCTGCATATTCTCCCGAATCTTCTTTACTTGCTCGGATGTTTCTTGAATTAGATCGGGTCCTAACATACTACGCTCACCCACTTCCGTCCAACATAAAGGGGATCTGCATTTTCTTCCATACAAAGCTTCATACGGTGCCATCTGAATGCTGGAGTGGTAACTGTTGTTGTAAGCGAACTCAATCAAAGAAAGATAACTATCCCAGCTGCCTCCTAACTCCAAAACACATGCTCGCAACATGTCCTCTAAGGCTTGAATGGTGCGTTCCGTCTGGCCATCGGTCTGCGGATGATAAGCAGTACTCAACCTCAGTTGGGTCCCTAACGCTCTTTGAAAGGATTCCCAAAACTTAGATGTAAACTTGGGATCACGATCACTGACAATACTCGTAGGAACTCCGTGCAGCTTCACAATCTCCTGTAGATAAATTCTAGCAAGCCTCTCTGTATCATATGTGGTCCTAACACGCAAGAAATGAGCTGACTTTGTTAAACGATCGACAATCACCCAGATAGAATCATATCCTTCTCGCGTCCGAGGAAGTCCAACTACAAAATCCATCGAAATACTGTCCCACTTCCATTCGGGAATCTCCAAAGGTTGGAGGAGTCCCGACGGTCTCTGATGTTCATACTTCACCTTCTGACAAGTTAAGCATCGAGATACATACTCCGCAATATCACGTTTCATACCCGGCCACCAAAACGAGGTCTTCAAATCATGGTACATCTTCGTGGATCCAGGATGAACTGCGTACTTACCCTTGTGAGCCTCTTGTAAAACTTCTTGCTTCAACACTTCATTCGGCACAACCAGCCGTCCTTGAAATCTCCAGACATCAAACTCATCCTTTACAACATCTTGGTTACCAACCAAATCACGGACTAACTCTTCATCTTTCTGGGCCTCCTTAATTCTACTGATCAATTCATTCTCCACCTTTATATTTCCCAATCTTATGCTGTTCCCCCTCTCGTCTACCGATAAGTTCAAGTCTTGAAAGGCCTCAAACAATTTCAGTTCTTCTATCATCAGAGTTGCAGTGTGTAGTGTCTTCCTGCTCAGGGCGTCAGCTACCACGTTCGCCTTTCCGGGGTGGTATTTCAGTTCAAAATCATAGTCCTTCAGAAATTCCATCCACCGACGTTGCCGCATATTTAGCTCCTTCTGGTCGAACAGGTACTTTAAACTCTTATGATCGCTGAACACGTCAAACTGCGACCCATACAAGTGATGCCTCCAGATTTTAAGTGCGAACACTATAGCTGCTAACTCCAAATCGTGCGTGGGATAATTTTCTTCGTGAGGCTTAAGTTGTCGAGACGCGTAAGCTACTGCCATACGGTCCTGCATCAACACACATCCAAGTCCTTTCAGCGACGCATCGCAGTACACTTCGAACTTTCGAGTGGGATCCGGAATCGTGAGTACGGGAGCACTCGTCAATCTGCTCTTTAGCTCCAGGAAACATTCTTCACAGGCTTCAGTCCACTCAAAAGGCTTGTCCTTCCGAGTGAGACGGGTGAGAGGTTGCACTATCTGAGAGAAATTCTGGATGAACCTTCGATAATATCCGGCCAGACCTAAGAAACTTCTTACTTCGGTGACCGTCTTGGGTCGTTCCCAATTCATGACAGCTTCGACTTTGCTGGGGTCCACCGCGATACCTTCCGATGAAATGACATGGCCCAGAAACTGGACCTCTTTGAGCCAAAACTCACACTTCGACCATTTCGCGTACAGTTGCTTCTCCTTCAAGACTTGCAAGACAATCCTCAGATGCTCCGCGTGCAGCTCTTCATTAGCCGAGTAAATCAGGATATCGTCGATAAACACAATAACGAACTGATCAAGAAACGGGCGGAAGATGCGGTTCATGTAGTCCATGAATACCGCTGGAGCATTCGTAAGTCCGAATGGGATCACTTGATACTCGTAGTGCCCATAACGAGTCCTAAAAGCGGTTTTCGGAATATCCTCCGGTTTGACCCGGATCTGATGGTATCCCGATCGCAAATCGATCTTAGAAAAGACTCTGGCTCCTCTCAGCTGGTCCATCAAATCATCGATCCTCGGTAGCGGATACTTATTCTTCACCGTGACTTTGTTCAGCTGGCGGTAATCTACACACAGACGTAAGCTTCCATCCTTCTTCTTAATCAAGATAGCTGGGGCACCCCATGGAGAAGTACTCGGTCTGATGAATTCCTTTGCCAAAAGCTCTTCAATCTGCTTCTTCAACTCGCGAAGTTCCAACGGCGCCATGCGATACGGGGCAATGGAGATTGGTCCGACTCCAGGAACAAGTTCGATCGAAAATTCTATTTCCCTATGAGGAGGCAATCGAGGTATTTCATCCGGGAATACCTCCTCGAATTCTCTAACTACCGGTACATTCTGAATTTGGTTGTCAACCGAGGTCTCAGCCTCGATCGACAAGAGATATCCTGCTGCTCCCTTGCGGAGCTCTTTTCTAACTTGCAATAAGGAAATGAGAGAGAAAGGTTGAAAATTACCATCCTTTGCAGGAACAATGACCTTCCCCGCTCGACAATCCAAGGTTATCCCGTTTTCCGTCAACCAGTCCATACCGATAATCACATCGAAGTTGAATACCGGCAGGACCACCAAGTTAACTGTATACGTGTTCCCTTCAAACTGCAAGGTAACACCTCTGCAGATCTCTGAGGCTGTGCACGATCCTCCCGTAGGTGTGCTGATGTGTAACTCATAGGGTAACGGGGTTGGGGTGATGCCTATTCTCAATGCAGTATGCTTTGCCATAAAAGAGCCAGACGCTCCAGAATCAAAGATAACAGAAATTGGGTGACCATTCAGAGTGACATTACCTTTGATCAGGTTGGGAAACTTCTGCGCTTCATTTGCATCCAATGTGAATACCCGAGCTTGCGGAGGCTGTTGGTCAGCGTTCTGGGGGCACTTGTAAGCAAAATGACCTTGCTGGCCGCATCTGAAGCATGCATTGTTGTCCTTGCGACAGACTCCAAAGTGATTCTTTCCACAAGTAGCACAAACGGTCGCGCCCTGACGTCCGGTCGACGATTGCCCCACCGTAAAGTTTCTCTTAAAGTTTCCGGGTCGTGCTTGCAACTGCGTACCTCTGCCTCTACCCCTTCCAGGTGCCGTCCTGAAGAATCTGCCCGCTCGGTTTCCTCCGTGGAATTGTGTTGGTGGCTTGTTCAAGTTCTTGGCCTCGTTAATGATTCCTTCGGCCTGACGACTCTGGTTGATGAGTTCCGGAAGTGTACGATTAGCCGTCGTCAGAATGAGCTTACGAATTTCCGGATGTAATCCGCTCTCGAACTTCTCTACCTGCCATTCTTCATCGTAGATGTTCCGGTCGAAGTTGGCGTACTCGATCAGCTGCCCGAACTTTGCGATATATTCGTTAACCGTCATGTTATCCTGTCGGAGTGACAGCAGTTCAGTGTGCTTCATTCTTCGCATTGCCTTAGGAAAGTACTTATCCAGAAATACTTGTCTGAACACGGCCCACGTCAGCTCCACATCCTGAGCTCTCAGCAGAGCCCTCGCGCCAGTCCACCATGTTAAAGCTTCTCCCACCAGCTGATACGACGCGTAATCAGTCTTCTGCGCTTCCGGGCATGCCATGCGTTCGAAAATATGCTCAATCATCTGCAGCCACCTTGCTGCAGCCTCGGGGTTGTCTTCACCCTCAAAAGTGGGTGGTTGGAAGTTGCGGAAGTCTTTCAACCTCCGACGGGCAATTTCTTCTGCATTTTCATGCAGTGGGGGTTGGTTCTGATTCTGTTGTCTATGGTCGCGCCACTCTTGGCTCATATTCTGGATGAACGTTGCCAATCCTCCAATAGTGGTGATAAGGTCTTCTTCTGCATCGCCAGTCCTTCCCCGAGTTGAACCTCGACCACCTGCCATGATTCTGCACTCACAATATCAGGAAATGAGTTGATCAGGCTCACCGCAAGTTATCCATGGCAGCAGTCTCAAGTAGGTACTCGAGTTCAATTCGGACAAGTTAGCTATGCATCCGTGTCTTATCACAGAGCAGTCCTAACGATCTAACTACCCTAGCTAATATATACTTAACTATAGCACACTTAGGCAGTCAATCAGCAGATAAACACAAACAACAGTCAATTCAATCAAACACAAACAATTCCATGGACCAAACTGCTCTGATACCAATTAGTGTAACGCCCTCCCTTGTATGCATCCAAGAGAGTCGTTTGCTAAGCGGAATTAGAGTCGTTAACGTCACATGAGCTAACAAAGCAGTATACAAATCCTTATAAAAATTTTCAACACTTAAATTCTTTTCATAAAGGTTTTCCAAAATAGTCATTGTTCACAAAAGTTCAAGCTACATAATTATGATAAAGACCACAGTCATCCAAAGGTTCCAAAACATTAATCATTACAGTTATCCATTTAAACAAACAGCAACACTGATAATCCACGCATCAGCAATCAACAGCAAAATACTACTCCTTCAAATGCTCTTGCGTCCTCCTGCCATTTTGGAAAAATAGCAGCCCCGAAGGGGTGAGAATAATCCCAGTAGTGTGGCAATAAAACCAGTAATATAACAATATTAACTAGGCACAAAATCATAAACAGTCACTTCAACATATCCTTGTTCCTTTTCCTTTTTAACATATTCATATATATTGCGTATATAACGCCTTTCCTTTGCGCTTTTAGCACCGTCGTGCGCGCACTTCCCAGTGGAATCAAATATACCCTTGGCACCTGAGCTCCATGTGGATTCCATCTGAGGGCCTATGCGGACTGATGCCAAGTGTCCCATACCCCGGTACCTTGGGGATGCCTATATGATGCTTGCTCAAACACATGGTCCTGTACATAACTATTCTAAAACAAGGCCTATATGATTTTGATACATGCATGTCATGCTATGCTTTCACACACACAAAGCGTAAAAATGCGGTATGATGTAAGGTGCATGCATATATACCTTTCATATGCGTTATGCTGCCACATAACGTCTTTACCTCATAATCAATTAGCCCTCAAGCACATTTTAGGCAGTTTCCTTTCATCATAATGGAACATAATATTTTTACGGTATATGGAGCATCATGTTACAATTCTATACCAGTAGTCAATAGTCACATTAGGCTTCATCGCCTTACACTTACCTTAGCTTCCTTAAATAATACCAACGGCAGCGAAATATTCTCACTTCTTAAGCGCACCTAAATCAATTAAAACTAATCATTTACAGTGGCTATTTACAGCAGAACAGAGAGCATACAGCAGTGGCTTACAGCAGCCAAAACAGTGAGCATTTGCAACAGCAAAACAGTGAGTATACAGCAGCAAAACAGTGAGCATACAGCAGTGTTTACAGCAGCCAAAACAGTGGACATACAGCAGCAAAACAGTGAGCATACAGCAGTGTTTACAGCAGCCAAAACAGTGGACATACAGCAGCAAAACAGTGAGCATACAGCAGCAAAACAGTGAGCATACAGCAGTGTTTACAGCAGCCAAAACAGTGGACATACAGCAGCAAAACAGTGAGCATACAGCAGTGTTTACAGCAGCCAAAACAGTGACGTTTTAAACGTTTTCAAAACAGAAACAGTGGCGTTTGTAAAACAGAAACAGTGGCATTTTAAAACAGAAACAGTGGCATTTTGAACTTCCAGAACAGTGGCATTTTATACATACAAACAGTGGCATAGAAGGACTAAAACAGTGGCATTTTATGCATAAAACAGTGGCATTTGTGTACATAAAACAGTGGCATTTGTGTACATAAAACAGTGGCATTTGTGCACATAAAACAGTGGCATTTGTGCACATAAAACAGTGGCATTTGTGCACATAAAACAGTGGCATTTGTGCACATAAAACAGTGGCGTTTGTGTACATAAAACAGTGGCATTTGTGCACATAAAACAGTGGCACATTATGCATAATACAGTGGCATACGATGGCTTAAAACAGTGATCTTTTATGCATAAAAACAGTGGCATTTTAAGCATGGAAACAGTGGCATTTTATGAGTAAAAACAGTGGTATTTCATGCATAAAAACAGTGGCTTAAGGGCACTAAAACAGTGGCATACATGTGCAGAAACAGTGGCTTTTAGGTGCAGAAACAGTGGCTTAAAATGTGCAGAAACAGTGGCTTAAAATGTGCAGAAACAGTGGCTTAAAATGTGCAGAAACAGTGGCTTTTAAGTGCAGAAACAGTGGCATTTTAGGTGCAGAAACAGTGGCACATTTCTCTTTAAAACAGTGGCATATCCATACAAGAATTAGTGGCCTAAGCTCGAACATAACCATAGGATTTCTATGCATACAATCCATCATGAAATGACTCCATACTTATACTTTTATCATGCTCAACCAAGGATCCAAAGCAACACATATATAAGGGGACATTCAAACATACATACATGGCTATGCAAAGAAAAGTTCAAAGTTCAAAGCCTACCTCTTGTAGCACACACTCCTTCTAGCTTCACTTCACACCAAGTCCACACTTCCTAAGAGGTCCTATGCGCAAGCAAGGTGATGATGAGCAAGCTTGGACAGTTTCAAGGTTGAGGAACAAGGCTAGCACTAGCTTGGTGTATGGTTGAGATGAGGGAAGGAGGGAGTTGGCTTGGTCTTTCTTCCTCCTAAGGTTCTTGCAATGTTTAACTAGAGTGTGAGAGAGAGGGGGGGAGGAGTTGGCTGCACAAAATGAATGAGGCAGCCCCCCTCTTTTGTGCGCAAATATATAGGGGAAGTGAGGGAGAATTGCCATGATTAACTATCATGAAATATTCAGATTTCAAAGAGATGATGGGCTGCATAAAAGGCTGAAACAAGCAAGGTTTTGGCTTCTAAATTACTCTACTTACATGCAAAGAGTGAGGGGTGATTTGGATCAGATTTGGGGCTGTCCAAAGTCAGAGAAAATTTCTGCATACTTGACCAAGGTATGCGCACAAATGGAGTGGGAAGGAAGTGTCATGTGCACATGTAAGGGCTTAGCTAAGTCAACAAGGAAACCAACCATGTGACAGCCCAAAAATCTGCACTTGTGCAGTCCTAGGTGCGCAATGATGAGGTGGAAAAGAGGTGCAGATTTGTGACAGTCCACACACTCATATAGGGCTGTCCTTGTGCAGAAAATTTCTGCATAAAAAGTCAATCCATGCGCACAATGATGAGGGGTGAAGGAGGTTCACTAAGTCCACAAGCTAGAGGGCTTTGTGGCAGCCAAGGATTCAGATTTATGGAGCTGCCCTCTGCACAAAAATGATGGGAATGCAGTCCCATGATGCATGTGGAAGGAGGAAGAGATTTGACTCATGATGGCTGCAAAAGCTTGCAACAAAAATCTGCACAATGCAGTCTAATGATGG
The DNA here is from genome assembly GCA_032173675.1 of Gastrolobium villosum. Lineage (NCBI taxonomy): Eukaryota > Viridiplantae > Streptophyta > Magnoliopsida > Fabales > Fabaceae > Gastrolobium > Gastrolobium villosum. Next base: position 83,695 of record JAVKPL010014701.1, read on the forward strand.
AAGTGTAAGAGGGTTCTCCAAGTCAACAAGTTAGGCAATTTGGTGACACAAGAAATCTGCACAAAGGTCCCTCCCATGTGCGCCTAAATGGGTTGGTATGCAGCCTAAAAACATGCTAAATTGCACATGTATCCACCATGCAATAAAATTAAAATCAAGTGTGTATAATCAAGATGAGGTGGCGGTCAAACATGGAGGAATTAGGCAGATTTTTCTAAGTGTAATCCATCTACTTGTGCGCATAAAAGAGAGGGAAAACATGAAGCCAAGTGGTTGTTCATTGAGGCACAAGACACCCTAAATGGGCAAGGCTTAGGGAAAATAAGAATGGTTACAATTTGGGCTGAATTGGCTTGATCCAAGAGTCATCCTTGGGCCATTGGCCACACACACACAAAGGATCCAAACACCCAAGTCCAAAAGCAACAAGCCTATACACACTCAAGCCCACATCCAAACACTAATGCCTTCTAGCACACACTCACATTACTCATAAGATCAAATTCACATGCCTCCATATGTAACTTCCTATGATTTAATTTAATTGACTACCTTAGTCTTATCCAAGGAATAAAAATCAAACAATTCACAAGCCATAACACATAACACATAAACCATACATCCGAATTCTACATATGTCCATATAGCATATAGTACTTAGGCATTCTACTAATTATGCGGGATGTTACAGATAATGCTAGTAGTACCGGTATTAAGCATGGCTCTGCCCATCTTCTTGCTCGGTAGTGAGCCTGATCAACTCACGGCCGCGAAAGGAGTATGTGCACACTCATGGTTATTACGGGGTGTACTAGTGCTTGAGCACTATATGTGTGAGTAAGAACTGTTCCCAGAATTCCTGATTACATATAAATTCTGTTTTCTTGGGGATGACATGTACGGACTACATGTTTGAATTTGTGGTGAATGTTTTGAGATGGTTGAAAATTATGGATGATGATAGGACCCTTCACTTAAGAATTGTTGTTGTGCATGTCCATTCTGATATGTGAATTACCGAGGTATTGTAATGTTCGAAGTGATGAAGAATAATAAACCAATTGGACTTGGATATAGTCATAATTGTCGAGATTGGATTTGTCATGATTATTGCTCTCACAATTCAGATTTACTATGGATTCTGTTTTAACCATATGGTTATGATGATTTTTGTTGCAAAATTGCTTCTTAATCTATATCTTCACATGTATATTATAGCGTAGAGTTAGGATGAGGTTATCTAGCCTAGGGTGAACTTATTATCTCCACCCGTATAAAAATTAATTCATGCTTCTAGGAAATAGAGTGAACTAGATAAAGTTTAACTAGTGAGTTATTTTCCTATAAACCTTCTAATGGTGAGTTGGCACTAGACAAAATTCTTGAGAAAGTTTAGTCATTAACTCTAAGGATGAAACCGTAAGTTAGAGGTAGTGTGTATAAGTGCAATTGGTTTTATCCCTCTACGCATTATGTGCGTAATGTTGTCAATTTTAATAGCATGCATTGTTTTGGTTAGTATTTTGTGAATAATTCAGACATGTCTAAGGACGATTATTGATAGGTCTTTTTGTGTTGATAGAATTAAATATTTGAAAATTCTAATTAATACCAAGTACTTGCAAACAGTAAATAAATAAATAACTAAAGAAATAAAATGCACGTGTTGAAACTTTTGCTTGCTTAATTTTCTGTTTGAAGGAATATTGTATAGGTAAGGTTGTGCAGATGAAAATGGTTTGATTGAATGCTAAGTCGATAAGGGTATAATTGTATGCATTTGTATGATGGAGACTAAGTTTCAAATTTCACCAACAATGTTTAATTGTGTAGCCATAAACTATCTTCTATATACTGTGGATATAGTTGGTATATAGAAAGCTTGACATAGGAACTATATAGAACTACCTTAAGAACATGAATTACATAAGTTTGAGTGACGTATATGATACTAGGTTGTAGTTTGCGTGATATATAAATTACTTGTTATCTGGGTGTCCGTTTGCTTTAATCAAATCGTGCTTACAATTATGTCTGATTTTATTTGTTTTCATCATTATGTTACCATCCCCTATTACTCAATTAACCGTAAATTTTTTTGGTGCATAGTTTTAATTGAACCCATCACTATGTCTGTCACTTCATTATAATATCTAAATTCCACTGAGAACGTGTCAATGAGTCTATGGTTGTTAATGTTGGTTGTTTTGAATCTCCATACTTCATGCTTTTACTGATATGTCTTATGCTGATGAAATGTGATCACTTATACCATTAAGTATTCGGCGTGTCTTTGATTACATGGATTTTCTTGGATTTGTGATAATGTGCCTTGTCTTGTTTCTGCTTGGAAACCCTCATCTACTTTTCATGACTATTTCGTGAACTCTTAATGTGAGATGTGTTATTCTGTTTTGGACGGTCAAAATTGAGTGATAATTTCTTTGAATGAGATAAGTGAAGTCATCTAATGTTGTGTGTGTTAATGTATGTAAAAATGGGATCAGAATATAGGGAAAAGTAAGGAAGTAGCATACTCTTTGGGAAGTAAAATTTGTACTCTATAAAAAAATCCTAGTATATGTGCATGTGTAGGAATAAATTTACATGAATCCTTGCTGTTTAGATCAGTGCCTTTATTTGATGCATTTTATTTGGAACTGTGAAGCAGAGTATTATGTTGGTTCTTTACTTAAGTGAGCACATGAGTAGGTAGTTCGATTAACACTTGAAATTCTTTTGGTCTTTTCTTTAAATTAACTGAAGCGAACTGAAGGATAAAATGTTTTGACAAAATGCTTTGTATTTGGCATGTAGGTTGTTTGGATTAATTTTGTATACTTTATTTATACCTCAAAGTAAATAACTTGATGGTGCCTAGTATTCCTCATGGTGTTGAACTGTAATTGGATTTAAAGGAAAAAATTTATTTTTGAAATGTCGAACTGTGAACTGCACCCATCTACTACATGTTGCACAGAACTTTCTGCTTGATATTGAAAGTGATACTTCTCTATTGAAAGCTCCATCCCGAAATAAAAGATTCCTTTATTTAAAACAGCATGAATAATTCAATTCTTGAAGTAAGTTGATATGAAAGGTTTTCGGCCTTTGGTTGTGGTAATCTCTAGTTGTCAAATTGCTTAATATTTTATGTGTTACTTGAAATAGTACCACGAAGAAATTTCCCTATTACTTGCATTAATGGTGGAAATCTAATGTGAAAACTGATTGCATAATGGAAAAATTAAAAATTTTAAAGTGCGTCTATTTGAGTTAGCAGCACCTTAATAAAAAGAAGTAAAATTCATTGTTTAAGTTCCATGTTGTAGGTCTGATGTTTAAAATGTTTCAATATGTCATGGAAAATTATGATTATATTTTTTTAAGAATCTCATAGCACCCATATCTTGCTGCATGTTGTATGTGAGTAGGCTATTGCTTGAATAACTTGAATTGTCGTTGTACATATATAAGATTTTGTTTGTTCCTTGTATATTAAATTCCAGTATAGCTTGAACTTTTTAACCTAAGAGATACCATTAACATGATATGAGTAAATCATCTGATAGGAAATTGTGATTTGATAAGATCCTCTCATTGAAATGCTGGGTGTAAGATGTGTGGTTGTGGTTATTACATCCCTTGCAATCTTGTTAATGTGGACCTTGTTATGATTTTAGTCTTTAAGGTCGAAGTCTAGATAGGAGGTAGGTGTGGGAGACTTAGACAAATATTAGGGTGGTAAGGCTAAGTTTGAGGACAAACTTCAAATTAAGTTGGGGAGAGTGTAACATCCCCTAAAAATTAGGAACTTATATAACTTACCATCAATAATATAGAAGCATGACTTTTCTTACTTAATACATATATACATACTTAGTGTGAACTTAAATTAAACTAAGGGCAACTTAAACTAGGTACAATTATATGTGGGTTATATACAATAAATATGTAGAGTGTGAAACACTGAGCTTTGAAGGGTAGGATTGATTCGATTCATAACATATACATAGGTTACATTTACTAAGTTGTAGTTTTGGGCTAGGAATTGGTGGGGCTTGTATATGAGAGAAATTAGTGAGCCTATTGGAGAATTAGTTTTAGACCACTTTCTTTGCTAGTGCCACGGCCCAAACCTTGTAGAGGAGTCTAGTTTCAGCCCAAAATGAACCCTTCCATCCTCTACCCATGCGCATGGAACAAGTTGGTAGCTTGTAGCAATAGTCAAACCCTCACTTGCATGCATGACACCTAACCCTCATGACTACCTACATGCACGCCACTTGCCCTCACCATCTCCTTGCATGATCGCCATCTGTGCAACGTGGGGACACTTGGAAATCTTGCCTTGCAAGCCGCGGCCAGGTTCTTTGAGAGTCGTGGATTCCATTCAATTAGGTAGGAATATGATTACCTTGGTTCCTTTTGTGCATGTATTAAGACAATTCCTATACCAAACCACCTATACTTGTCTCCTAGTCTCCTTTGGTTCACAGGCACGCCTCTAGTGCGCATAAAGTATGACTAAGTCTGAACTTTCTTTACTTTATAAATTCTGAACTTTGTTGTTTTGTTGGTTAGCCAAGTGTCTCGTTATGCTCCAAACTTCCTACCTATGTGTCGCACACTCCTTCCCTTTCCCTGCATGTCCGCCACATCATCCTCTTTTCCCCTGCATGTATTTGTGTTGGCTGAAAATGTCTCCCTTATCCAATTCTTTTCGGCTGGTGCATGAACACCAAGTGTCAAAGAAAAATCTCTCCTTCCATTGTGCATGCCCGCCACACGTAAAGCACCTTTGGACACTTGGAATTCTGCCCACAAGCTTTTTGTCCAGCATTTTGTGGACCAAGTAGTCATACCTCCATCTCCCCACTCACCCTCCTGTGCGCCTAGGGCGTGACTAAAGTTCTGACCATGCTTGCATAAAACATCCTTTAAGTCAGCTTGCATGTAATTTATGTAGGCAGAATTGCCACTCACCTCCCATCTCTTGAGCGCTGATGTTGAACTTGCATTAGTGAAACAATAACAACCTAATTTCCTTGCTAGCCTTGGGTGCTGATTGGTAATCAGCTATGTTTTCTCCTCTCCCTCCTCCCAAAGCTGTGAGCCAGGGGAAGCATCACAACATTAGAGCCTGGACCCCTTCGTCCCGTCTTACTCTATTTGCAGAATTAAAGTCAGCATCATTTTCTTCCCATACGCATGGTTGAGGGAACACCACCTAAAGCTGAACATTTGCTCCTTTGAACCAGAAGTAAAACCAACACTCCTTTTACATCATTCTCCCTTTACAATCATTAGCTTCAAGAAAGGACACATAGGGGAACAACTAACTTGCATTCTCTCCTTCAAGGCCGCATATCATCACCCTTAATTTCCTCTCCAAAATCATAAAGATTGATAAGAGAATTGCACCGCCATGTCCTCATCTTCTCCTTCTCTTTTCCTTAGTCGGATGAACCTCAAACAGCGAGGAGCGGAAAGATTGGATCTTTGGGAGTAGGAGTGTGTTGCATGTAGCTGAAACCGTGAACCTTGGACAGTAGGGGTGTGAGGAATTGGAACAAAAATCGGTGACAAACTCCTTGGTTATGTGGCAAGCTATTAGTGTACAAGCAAGGAGGTACCAGCGAAAATCTATCCCTTTTATTTTTCTCCTCTGTTTCGGTTTGCTTGATTGATCTAGGAAGTTAGTTTTCTGCCTTTTCCTTCCTTGTTGTTCAGCCTCCAGACCCTTGGCTATTGATGCATGTAAACCTTAAGAATGAATTTTAGGAGCTTGAAATATAGCTCCCTTAATGTTGATAGATCGGTCCTTGGGTTATGAAGCTTGGTTAAAACTTTCTTGTGTTAAAATAGTATGTACAGCTTGCTTATGGCTGTGTTCACTCAACCGTAAACCTTAATGAAAATGTTATGCATATAAATTAATTTTGTGCACATAGTTTCTGGCCAAAAACCAAATCGGAAGGTATAGGCTACATTAGGACTTTGTTACCCGTTAGAAATGGATAGTGTTGTGTTAAAGTAAATTTATAAGAACCTAGTAATGATGTAAATCGAACCGTGTGCATAAGAAGTCGTGGATGTTGATAGTTGTATAAATGACTATTGGAAGCACGTATTAAGGGCTAAGAACCAAACCCACATGTGTGGAAGATTCTGGTTACGTCACTTGCCATCTATAGGTGAAACAAACTCCAAGTTAGAAAAATTAAATTAGTGTAAAAATCATAAAATCCTTTTGAATCAAGCCTTGTATGTGTTATAGCCGTGTGGCATGCTGTATGCATATTTGCGCACTCCAAATCGTGTAGGCTATGTCATATAAATGATTAGTTAGTAGCACCTGGTTGTTTTCCAGAACTGTATATGCGTGTCTTAGAAACCGTGATTTTGTCAATTGTTAACGTTTGGTGAATTAATATAATGGCAGAGAATTGGCTTAGTATATAGACCTGGAAACCGATTAAAAACAAAGGATTTAGGAGAATGGGAAAGCTATGTATTGTATGGGAAATATATATGATAAATTCTGATTGGATATGTACATATATCTATTTGATTAGGTGCACAAGATCCTAGCTCATTGGACTGCTTGATTGATATTTGGCTGTCTGATTGGTGATGTTTGGATAAAAGAATGTTAAAGGCTTGAGGTAAGTGTCAGGCGATATTACCTAATGTGACTATTGACTACTGGTATAAAGTTGTGACATGATGCTCCATACTCCGTAAAAGTATTATGTTCCTTATGATGAAAGAAAACTGCCAAAAATGTGCCGTGATGGCTATAGAAATGTGCCGTGATGGCCATATGATTATGAGGTAAAGTGGTTATGTGGCAGCATAACGTATATGACAAGTATATGTGCCGTGATGGCTATATGAAAAGTATATAAGCATGCACCTTACATCATACCGCATTTTTGTACGTTTTGTGTGTGAAAGCATAGCATGGCATGCATGTACCAAGATCATATAGGCCTTGTTTTTAGAATAGTTATGTACAGGACCATGTGTTTGAGCAAGCATCATATAGGCATCCCTAAGGTACCAGGGTATGGGACACTTGGCATCAGTCCGCATAGGCCCACAGTTGGAATCCACAGAGAGCTCAGGTGCCATGAGTATTTGATTCCACTGTGAAGTGCGCGCACGACGGTGCTAAAAGCGGAAAGGAAAGGCGTTATATACGCAATATATATATGAATATGATGAAAAGGAAAAGGAAAAGGAACAAGGATATGTTGAAGTGACTGTTTATGATTTTGTGCCTAGTTAATACTGTTATATTATTGGTTTTGTTGCCACACTACTGGGATTATTCTCACCCCTTTGGGGCTGCTATTTTCATAAAATGGCAGGAAAAAGGAAAGCACACTTGAAGACGTGAGTATATGGATGCATGCTGTTGATTAATATTGATTGGACTTTGGCTGTTGCTGTGTGATTGCTGGATGACTGTATATTTTTGTATATTTCGGAAACTTGGATGATTGTTGAAATTATTACTTTAACTCTGTTTAGTCTTTTATGAACAGCGGCTGCTTGGGAAATGTTTTGTGAAAAGAATTTTTGAACGTTTTATTTAGTGCTGAATTTTAACAGTTTTACTGGTACTTTACGGGTCATGTTTCAAGGGGCAAACGAACTCTGATTTACTATTATTTTATATGCACGCGAAGCCCCGGGAATGTACTTTCAAACTGTGCAGGTTTCATTTTTATACGAAATCTGTACGAATTTCAATAAGCTTCGCCTTACAGCCTGTATTCCAGAAAACGGACAGGATTCACAAGCGTTTTACGTGTCCTGTTCCGTGGGGCTATTCACCTCCGAATCGCGCATAATTTATATGTATGCGATGCCCCGGATGTCTACTTTTTCAGAAGCTTGGAATATTTTTTATCGCATCTGAATTCGATTTTATACAGATTTTACAAGACAGCAAGGTTTTCTGAAAAGTATAGAAAATTCAGCCAAGGGTTTTATAATTGAAATTTCCTATGATTGATAACGATTTCATTTTTTTCAAATGGTTTTCATAAGAATCAAATCTGGACCCTTTGTTCCAGTTTCCATATTAAATGGTATATGATAAAGTTTTAAAATTAATGAGTTCCATACCGCTGCAACTCTAATACGATTTAGCAAACAACCCTCTTGGATGCATACAAGAGTGGGTGTTACACAAACCCTCTAATGGTGATCCAAACCACTGTTCGGGTATTCTGTTTGGAAATGTGTAGTGAACTACCCTACAGAATGGTGCATCAGATGAAGGAGAGTTGGCTAGGTTTTCTTAACAAAACCCTAAGGTGAGGAACCAGTATATATGCGCACACCTTGATGAGAGGAGGAG